>JAJHUR010002386.1:0-26960 GCA_027495735.1 Lutjanus campechanus | reverse complement strand
GCTTGCGTACGACTTTGCAATACGACTGCCCTTATAAATGATTAATAGATGGTTTATAATTAGGTTATGAATTAGGTTGTAAACACGTTAGAAATCATTCAAATATATGTATAAACAAGCTATAACAGTTTTCATACAGTACATCAACATGGGCTCACTATTTAGCAAGATCCAGTCACAAATACATAACCATTTATTATGGAAAAATTGAGCCTGACTGTCAAGTGTATAATGGTGCAGCTGAAAATGTCAAGGTAAACAATACTGCCAAAGATATAAATATAAAAAGATATAAAAATGTATAAATCTGGTAATTTGATATGTTACAGTACAGATAAATTTGGGCTCACTATTTTGCAAGCAACAAGTCAGGCCCTTTTATCTAATGTGTTGTCACAGCTAAGTGTTGATTTATAAAGCATTTACAACCTAATTAATAACCATTTATAAATAATTTATAAGGGTTGTCTTATTGTAAAGTCAGACCAAACCCCCCCAAAATAAGTTTTTGCATCGGCGCATGTTGGTCAACATGTACGCTAATACCAGGCCAATAATATCAGTCATTTAGTCATTCTGGCTCTACACTGATTCAGTGGTAAGCATGAAGGTGCATAAATTCACGAGTCAATAAAAATCATCCTCAAAAATGAAAACATTCACCACATTCACCAGTTTTTCTCTTCCATGTGATCCATTTCATAATACTTGTTACTATCTGTGCTCCGCATTTAAATCATTCACATTTACATCAGGTTAAAAAGGGTAAACTCAGTTTTCTTTCATATACATAACTATCTAAATTTAACTGCTGTGTTATGACCCTTCCCGAGGTAGAAGTACCCGAGTAACCCTCGACTAAAATGAGAGAGACGCTTAGCATAATTCCTCGGATGAAGAAATGTTTCCAAAGTTTTACCATCACACAAAAGTCTGTCAATGCTTCTGAAGACTGTCTCTGTCTTTATTGTCTTGTTTACGCTCCACAGTTCCAGGTTGCTTCAATACGTTGCCAGTTAGCAGCCTCAGACTGCAACACAATCCAATTAAATAAAGAGTGTTGTCTCTCCAGGTTCCTGTGTTCTCTAATTGGGGCTGTGACTGCTCACTAATCAGCGGAGGTACAGGTAGGCCCTGGAGGACGCTGAGACGAGGCCTCTCCTGGTAATTGAAGAGATGCTAAACCTGGCCTCCTCCTTCTTGCTGTGGTGCAACATGGATGCACGCAGTACTCAAGCATGCTAAATTCATCTAAAGCATCCATGTGCATCATCACGTCTCTCACCTTCATGCGGCTGGCATGTAAGAGCTTGCTTTCACATCACAGCACCCGACCAAACAGAGGTGTCGCAGAGGTGATTACTGTTTGTTCTGCTGATCAGAGAAACTCTGTGTGTTTTTTTTTTGGTGTTAATTTCTATTTCTTCCTTAATTACGGTATTAATTTAAATTAAACTGAGCAACTTGAGTTTTAAATCTCATGTGTCAACAGTTTTAACTGGTCAAAGAGGCTAAAGGTCATGTGTATGTGTCAGTGGTGTGATGTAACTAAGTACATTTACTCAAGTACAGTACTTACAGTAAAGCTTATGCAAGGAGTTTTTAACTGGTTATGAAACTGTGTCAGTTTATCACTGATGCCTCTATATGACCTACATAAGCAAACAAGACCATGACTAAGAAGACTGGTTATTTCTGTTTAATTGTTCTTAATTCCTGCCACCAGGTTGGATTCTCCTTAAAAATCAGATAAAACGAGCAGGTGTTTACATTTTCTCAGCAGTACGATAGACACTTATAAATTTAGATAATTTTATTTTTGTGGTTATTAATGTGGCAAAATTACTGCCTTTGTCCACAGGGGCCTCCAATATCAACAAAATGTGAAAGTTCCTTGATGCAGCTTTAAATACATTTTTGAGGTACTTGTACTTTACTTGAGTAATTCCATTTTATGCTACTTTATACTTCTAAGGCATTTCAAAGGTAATTGTTGTACTTTTTACTCCATTAAATGTATTTGATAAATTGAGTTACTAGTTATAAGGTATATTATTCTTCTTATTATAGATTACTACACGGCAGTATATAAAGCAATTAAAAATTGTTCCCTCCTTTACCCGTGCCAAAATTAAAATCTTACATGCAATAATTGATGTAATTATAGATTATAATCCAGTAATATAATATACATTATACTGAAATGGGCATTCTGCAGAATGAGTACTTTTAGTATATTCTGATGTCCATCCTTTTTGTTCTTTTACTTGAGTAAAGTTTTGAATGCCGGACTTTTATTCGAGTATCTCAACACTGTGGTTCTGTTACTTTTACTCGAGTAAATGATCTGGAGTAGAGCTGCAATGATTACTCAATTAGTTGCCAAGTATTAAATTAATCGCCAGCTATTTTGATCATTTGTTTGGCCAATTTTTCAAGAAAAAAAAAACAACTCTCTGATTCCAGCATCTTGTGAATATTTTTTAGTTTCTTTACTCCTTTCTGACAGTAAACTGAATATCTTTGGGTTGGGCACAAAACAAGACGTTTGACGATGTCACCTTGAGCTTTGAGAAACACTGATCTACATTTTTCCACATTTCTCTGACATTTTACGGACCAAACAACTAATTGAGATTAATTGACAGTGATAATAATAATCACTGGTTACAGCAACTATATTAATCTGATATTATTATAATGGTCCATTCCACACAGTGAATACTTTTACTTTTGGTACTCAAAGTATATTCTGAGGGTAACACTTTTGTTCTTTTACTTGAGTAAAGTTTTTAATGTAGGACTTTTATTTGAGTATTTCTCATAGTGTAACTGCCACTTTTCCTTGAATAAATGATCTGAGTACTTCTTCCACCACTGGTGTGTGTGTATAGGAGACTGTACCACACCTCCACCTAACTGAGTCAAAACTTTATATTGTAGATTTTAATAAAGACAAAGCAAAGACAAAAGAATACTTAAGAAACGATGTGACTTCTGAGAGCATTCACTACCCGATGCTGTGTCTATCCAATGATATACAATCATGATAATATATCATAAAAACACAAAAACATTGTACAACTTTCACAAGTACTTTGGTAGCTGTATGTTAGCTTGAAATATTTGGAGAGAAACTAATAGAAAAGGTAATAAAATATATTGAAAAACAATAAAAATGAATGGCCAGAGGTAGTTTTCTAAATGTATAATTTTCTTGTTGAGTTTAAGTAATAATTTAACAAGTGATACTTTAAATATTTTCATAGCTTATGAAAACACAATGTATATGAAAGATTTTATAGGACTTAAAACATTTCTAATCACTACAGCTGAAATGATTAATGAATGAATCAATTAGTTATCAACTATAAAACTAATTGCAAACTATTTTGATGATCAGTTTTCCAACCGTCTGAACTGTGAAAGGAAAAAGCAAAATGAATATCTTTAGGTTGTGGACAAAACAACATTTTGAACCATTTTCTGACATTTTATGGACTAAACAACTAATCAAATAATTGAGAAAATCAATGACAGATTAATCAATAATGAAAATAATTGTTAGTTGCAGCCCTTATAAACACTATAACTGACGACTGCTTATGTCAAACACTATCTAGTGCCGCTCTGACTTCCTACACTACACATTCAAAACAGCTTTGGCCTGGTGTGTTTCTGATTTCCTGCACCGTCTGGTGAAGGTAGCAGCTTTGCATGCTGGGGTCACACCTGTAACGTATTTCACACTGGGTTATATTTTGAGTGGCCACCTGGATGAGGAAATAACATGTTCACAGTGCATGAACACTACAGCCCTCCCTGCCAGGTAGGAACAGGTGTTTGTTTTACACTACATACAGTACATTAATACAACATGGACGGCCTCAACGTTCAGCATCTCATATCAGCTTCTTTGCTTTTTAAAGACGGAGGTTAATAAAATGTTCAATGCTTGGAAATATTCTACTTATTCAGGCTTTTTAAAGTTGTAATAAACCCTTATTTTTCAAGTCTTATCTTCTGTATGACACTGATCGTTTGGGTTTCATGTAGAAATGAGCTGCCATGTGACTAAACCTAACAAATGTTATGCTGCCTTTGTTTCTTGTTTCCACAACTAAATTAAATACAAAAAATGGAAATGAAAAAAGAAATGTCAAAGGGCATTTCACAATACATTCACTATAAGTGATTTTTTTTTACTTGCAGTGGGGAAAAGTAATGGCATTTTCTAGTCCAACTCCTGGTTAGCCGGACTAATTTTTTTTTATTATGTGCAGCTTCTGGGCATGTGAATGAAAAGATTGATTGTGTGAATGCCGTTTCTGTCAGCCACAAACAGGCCATGAAATACCAAGCACACCTGGAGCTGCACTCACTTTTGACAAGCACATACCAATGTAAGCCCCTATTAGAAAAACAATGAAGTCTATCATAAAACATTTATGGTAGATAAAGTGCGTGAGAGTGCTAAAAGCGAGCACATTATGGCAGCAGCTCTGAAATTATTTCAGGGGTGGATTTAGGAAACACTGTAAAAATATTTTCTGGGTGAGATTACAGAGGCTACAGTTTCTGATTTGTAGTTAAAACATTTGTGCAGTATTATCATCGGCGCATATTGTTAGTTGATTTTCAGATTTTTTTTTCATGTTAAATTCATTAACATGAATAATAATAACAATAATAATAATAAAAAATACCTTTGTACTGCATTTAGTTTCCAAAACCATGATAGAAGAAAATAAAGTTGATTATTATGTTTATTTGTGTGTAGCTTTACTTTGTTATATCATTCATTTTACAAAAATAAACATAACTGGTAACACTTTATAGTCGAGGGTACATGAGCTGTCATGAATTCATACATGACTTGGTGCATGAAAAAGCATGCATTCACTCGTGTAGTACTTCATGATCTATAAGTAACGTACAAGCCTCAACAGTATCTCGTGCATTACTATCTTCATGAGACAATAATACATTAATTAGTGCTACAGCTAATGTATTTCAATCATTATGATTTCTGAGTTTATAGTGATTTTCATGTCTTCTTCAGAGGCAAGTCTGTCGTTAAAGTGAGAGGCCAAAATGCCGTCCAGTCACAGCAGTGCTCATGTATTCAGCTAAATTCCAAGTATTGCAATCCTGATGAACAAAGTGCTGAGCTGTCTTTCTTTAACACTGATGATTAATATATGATTAATGGTGGCACATTTGTGAAATCACATATTAACTATTTGTTTCTTATGCATACATAAGAAAGTTTGCTTTTCTTTAACTATAAAGAAGATATGAATATTATCAACAACTCAGAAATCATTATGACTGAGATACCTCAGTTGTTGCATTAATTATCATATATACATATGTTCTGGTTAAACACCATGTATGAGACACTGTTAATTGTAGTGTGACCAGTACAGACTATAATATAGAGTAGTGATGGATGTTGAGAAACAATACTAATCCAGAACTGTTCCTGATAGTACAGAAATATTGATAAGCTCCTGAATATGATGAATGCTGAATGGTACTGTTATGGGTATTTATAATGTTACATAAACAGCTGACAGGGAAAAATGTTAAAACATGTGGGCTCACATAACTCAGGAAACAATTTAACTTGACATTTCTACAAAAAGTAATAATAACTGTTGAATTATCAACATATACGCTGATGCCGATCAGGCTTTAGTTAATTCTTGTACATTCCTGATAGATCATGAGGTACGACATGAATTTATGCTTTTCATTTTTCATGTCGTCATGTATGAATTCATGTTCTTTAACCATAAAGTGTGACCACATAATCTGTTTAAAAAAAAATTAAATTAAAGCTCCACAACTTTCCATTTTTATCTTAACAATCATTTGAGTTCAAGTATGATTATGTTTTTTTAGTGCATTAACAATCAGGTGAATCACAGCTTACTATTGCTAACAGAGGGCGGTGCCACCTCCACCACCACCTTGCCAAGGTTTTTCCCAGCATACATGTAGTCCACGGCCCGGAAGACTGACTCCAAGCCTACGAACCTTCCCTCTGGAGACAAATCACCACAGTCCACCTCACACAGCAGCTTCCCCTTGGCAATCATCTGCATCATGCTACCCAGAGCCTCCCTGTAGTCACTCACGAAGTGTGGCAGGAAGAAACCCCGGATGCTGGCCGACTTCTGGAGCAGCTTGACTGGAAGTGTTCCGCCTTTGAAGGGCGGGATCCCTGATGCGGTCTGGTACCCTGAGATGAAGCCGATCACTATCAGACGACCCTTATTGGCCAAACAGTTCACTGCGAGTTCCATGACGCTGCCTCCGACTGACTCATAGACCACGTCTATGCCTTGTGGGTACTCTTTCCTCAGTGTCTTCGCCAGATCTTCAGCGGCGTAGTTGATCGGCCTGTCGCAGCCGATGGATTTCAGGAAGCCGGCTTTCGCGTTGGACGAACAGGTGCCGATCACATGACAGCCGGCCTGTTTGGCGAACTGCACGGCAAACTGTCCTGTCCCTCCTGCGGCCGCCGTGACCAGGACCGTCTCACCTTTGGCCAGGTCGCCCAGACGTTTCAAGGCGATGTAGGCCGTGGCACCGCTGACCAGCAGCGTGAGGAACTCAGGCTTCACCGCGGGGACAGGCACACTTTCCTTGGCTGGCACCACTGTGTACTCAGCAAACGCACCGCTGCCGAAGTAGGCCACAGTGTCCCCGATGGTGTAACGGGAGCTGGCGCTGAGGCCGAGGCCGACGACCTCGCCGATACCCTCGAAGCCGGCGTCGAAGGGGGGCTTCACGGAGGGGTCGTAACGGCCTGCCGAGTAATTAATATCAGAGGCGTTGATTCCCACAAAACTGAAACACAGAGAAGCAAGAATTGTGGTTCAAAGGTGAGAAAATAAAACAAAAATGCACACATAGCATTTACAATCATGTCCAGAAGCTTTCATGCGGTCATTAGTGTGGGCATATATTCTCTCAATTCCTGTCTGAAGGTCAAGACTTCAGCTTCCTTCTCAAGACGTGCCTGCACGGGGCACAAACACTCTGGTTTGTTTTGGCAATGACTCCTTTTTCTCTGGAAGAGAACAGTCCTGCGCTGACAGGGAAAGGTTTGTATCACAAAACACATTGCATGATGTCATGATTCATTGTCTTCAGAGACACCCACAACAAACTGCACTTTTAAAAAATCTTAGATAGTTGCCTCTTGCCTCAACACGAAGATGGCTGTTTTCATCTTACTTTGGTAACATGTTGGAAACAAATATGTGAGAAAGGAATGTATAAATAAATCATTTACTGTCTTTTAGAGCGGCACGCATGCTGTGCCTCATTACTGTGCATGTCACACGTGTACTTTGAGCTTGTAGATAATGCTTCTGCGCTTTATAGATGGGTCATGATGATATAACAAAACGCCTTGATTTGACTACTTTACATCTATGGAATCAGTTTCATACTTAACTAAAAATACTGAGTTTAAACACGTTCAAATGAGCTGATGTGTGACAACACAACGAAGTCACAACGAAAACCTTTGAAATACTTGTGAATCTCATAATCATCTTGTCAAACTTCAGCAAATTTAAAACCTCAGCAAGCATCATAACTACATGATAGGTGTCACTGATATGTGTGATACAAATGCTACACTTTGAAAAATACCAAATGAAATGTAGGCCTGAAATGTTGATTGATTTTTTTGTTGTTTTTGTTTGGCACAACAATAAACTACGAAAAGCTCGGACAAATGCTACTGATTATACTTTTAAAGTTTTACTCAGAAGTATACACATGGATTAAATATGAGGGGGCAGAGTGAGACTTGAGGTTTTACTGTGTGCTGCTTCAGTGATGTCATCAGAGACTCCCAAAACAAAACAAAAAAAAAGTTTCATTTTTCTCTTGTGAATGAATCCACCTCTTTCACTGCAGTCATGATCTTTCCAATTATCAATTTCTCACTCTGAGATTCCTCATTTAACACCTTTACAATTGAGATTTCATTAGGATTGCACTGATGCTGTGCAATATGGTACATATGGTTTTCAATTTACACAGTTCCACACACACATTTTTTCCTGTTATTTCTCTGTTAATTTTAGAGCTGCAAAAATATTTTGATAATTGATGAATCATTTTGACTCTTTAAAAAAAAAAAGAAAAAAAGACGACGTCCATATTCTGTGATTTCATCTTCTCTCAAATGTGAATATTTCCAGGTTTCTTTACTCCTCCATGAAAATTATTGGGTTGTGGACAAAATAAGACATTTGACGATGTCTCATTGGGTTTTGGGAAACACTGATCGACAGTTTCTAAACATTTATGACATTTTAGGGACGACAGAACTTATCGGTTAAATGATCGACAGATTAATCGACAATGAAAATGATCGTTAGCACTTGGGGAGCATGAGACTTGATGATTTACTGTATGTTTAAAGGTCTGCATCCATGATGTCACCGGTAACAAGACAAAAAAGTCTAAAGTCCTGGTCTAACATCTAAACTGAGGAAATAAAAATGTCTATGGCTTTCTCACTCTGAAATGTATCATTTCACACCTTTACATTTGAGATTTCATTAGGATTACACTGATTCCACAAACAGAAACATTTATTTGCTCTGTTAATTGTAGAGCTGCAATGATTTGTTGAATAATAGATTAGTTATCAGTTATAAAATTAATTGCTTTTTTAAAATAATCGATCAATTGTTCTGACTTCTTTTTGAAGAAAAAAAAAAGTCCACATTCTCCGCTTTCAGCTTCTCAGATGTGAACATTTTCTGGTCCTCTGTGACGGTGAACTGAATGTCTTTGGGCTGTGGACAAAACAAGACATTTGAGGACATCATCTTGGGATTTGGTAAACTGTGATTGGCATTTTTCACCATTTTCTGACATTTTACGGACCAAACAAACTAATCGGTTAATCAAGAAAATGAATGACAGATTGATGATCATAAAAATAACTGTTAGTTACAACAACCCTAGTGTGAAGCACTCTGGGAATCTTGAGACTTAAAGATGTTGAAAGGATCTGCAGCCATGATGCCATCAGTAACAAGACAATAAAGTCTAACAATTCAAATGAAGAAAGAAAAGTTTAATTTCTTCCTTGTGAATGAATCCATATCATTTACTGCAGTCCTGATCTTTTCAATTATCAATTTCTCACTCTAAAATTCCTCATTTAACACCTTTACATTTGAGATTTCATTAGGATTGCACTGATGCTGTGCAGTATGGTACACATTGTTCTCGATTGTACTACTATTCCACAAACAGAATTTTTTTTCTGTTACTTGTAGAGCTGCAACAATAAGTCAATTAATTGTCAACTATTAAATTAATCGCCATATATTTTGTTAACTGTTTGATCGTTTTGAGTTATTTTTTAAGAAAAAAAAACTGCCAAATTCTCTGACTTCAGCTTCTCAGATGTGAATATGTTCTGGTTTCTTTAGTCTTCTATGAAAGTAAACTGCTTATCTTTGAGTTGTGGGGAAAAAAACAAGACATCTGAGGACATCACCTTGGGCTCTGGGAAAGACTGATCAACATTTTCAGACATTTCATGGACCAAACAACAAATCCATTAATCAATAAAATAATCAACAGATTAATCGCCAGTGAAAATAATCGTTAGCTGCAGACCTTGTGCGGGGCATTTGTGGAATCTTGAGACTTGCTGTGTGTTGAAAGGATCTGCCTCTATGATGTCATCAGTAACAAGACAATTAAGTCTGAAGTTTAACATCTAAAATGCAGAAAAGTTTAATTTCTTCCTTGTGGATGAATCCACCTCTTCCACTGCACTCATGATGTTTTCAATTATGAATTTCTCACTCTGAGATTCCTCATTTAACACCTTTACATTCGACATTTCATTAGGATTACACTGATGCTGTGCAATATGGTACAAAACGTGGTTCTCAATTTGCACCATAAACTGATATATTTATTCTCCCTGTGAGTTAAAACACCTTCACTGGTCCCACGACGGTGACGGATCACTAATACAGACAACCTGACGGTCAAAGGTCTTAGTTCACAAGCACCTGATTTCTGTTTTGTAAGGCAGTAAGACACTAACATGCTGTGTTTACACTCAGCCTGATGGATAATATGTATTTTATTGGCAGCAAATAACACAGTAAACCCTGAGGTGCATTCATGTTATGCTAATTTAACATTTAAAATCAGATCAGGCACAAATACAGTCTGTAATATAATGTAGTAGTAAATCAAAATTAGGGTAAGATATCACTTCCGGCTGGAATCAGAAATAGAATCAGAAATCCTACAGACGTTCTTTTATACATTTTCCATCTTACATGAGCAAATGTAGTTTAATACTTTTAAAAAAATAAAATTCTGTAGTAATCACTGAGTCTGTGTCATAGAGACTGACTTCAGGTGGCTTCACTCTCCCCTGTAACCGTGAACACACTGCTGGCTTCTTCTTCTGCTGCTGCTGAATGAGAGAAATGATACTGCAATTCCCGCGCCATGTAACACTGCATCTCCTTCTCCATCATCTCCATCTCCTGATGCCAGTGTGAGCCCCCCCTCCGTGACTTTCTGTTTGCAGTTTGGTGACGTAGAGAGACAGGAGGACAGAGAGGGAGAGAGAGAGAGAGGGGGAGAGATAGAGGGAAGAGAGAGAGAGAGAGAGAGAGAGAGAGAGAGAGAGAGAGATGCCGAGATGGATTGATAGACAAATGCAGAGAGGGCGGAACTTGGAATTACAGTACAGCGCTTATTCCTCACGTATTTTGCCATCTTGTGATGATGATGATGATCGCAGGTGCTGGACATGGGTAAATCGAGGTAAGCGGAGCCCTTTCTACAACTTCTGATAGATCGGCAGCAAATAATGATCCATAAATAGACTCACTGGCTCATTCCGAACGCGGTTTCTGTTCCCACCTTTTCAAAAACAACAACTTACCGATTTCTGACGAGCAAGTCCGCGTCTCCGGGTGTAGGGACCGCGACGGTTTGTACAGACACGGCCTCTCTGAAATTAGGACTGAGCTTGTTTACGACCAGCTTTTTCATGCTGCTCGGTATGGAGGATCCTTTAAAATCCATGAAGTGCGCGGAGTAGGACATGTCTATGATGGAGCGCCGCGCAGTCAGATGAACTCTTGAAAGTGCGTCGGTGCCTCTGCGCCCCCCGCCGATTAGCGACACCACTCTCCTGCCGTTCCTCGCCAGCAGCAGGCTGGACATGGCTCCTAAACGTGACAAAGTTCAACGACAACTTCAACGTTTGTGGCAGCGATAAGCCAGACTGCCATTAGCCTGCGCTATAGGCTCTTATCCCCCCCTCTCTGCACATGCAGCGTGCAGGCCGGGCCGGGCCGGGTTGAGCGGGCTAAAACGCGCCGTTACACTAAAATAAAAGCCACAATTCTTCTTAGCGGGACTCCCTGTTAGTTAAACAAAACAACAAGCTCTGAATCGAGTATTTCGGATCAAATCGTTGCAGTGGTGCAACCTTGTAAAGCAGCACAGCAGCGCCCCAGACTTGTCGTCGGAGTCCCTCCCCTTCCCGGACACAACACTCACTTCCTAGTAAGGTGAAACAAATCAATCCTCATCTCCTAACATATCCTCAACCGTTTTTCCTCCCACGAAAACAACCCCGACCACGTCGGATCTTTTAAAAAACATCTGATAAACAGTAACTATGATAACTGCGCGTCTTGCGTAAACGCGCTGTTTATTTTTATTTTATTTTGGAGGGGGGGCTGCTGTTACCGAAACATGTTTGTGGCCACATGTTACACCTGTAACCACAGCCTGCATCAGCGATTTGTCAAAGTGTTGCTCGCTTTGCATTCTCGCAGCGGTGTTATCATCTATTGTCATCTGTCTGTCATTTTCTGGAAGCATCGATGCTTTTCAAAATAATAATGTAACACTGTTGTTACAACAACATATTGGACCAGTCAACCCTCGTCCCACCCCCAGTGGGAGCCGAACCTCTAACTCGTGCCACGCTTTTATTATCTAAAGGTGACATGTAAGTTGTAACAACGTTATTCGTGTGGAGTACTTGTTGTGGTTTGCGATACACGCTCGTGTAAGTTTGTTTTTAGTTGATCTGGCGTTAAGTTCCGAAAGGATTCTTTCCTTTGTCGGAGGTTTTGGGATTTTTTCGAGCAAAGGGAGACGGAGAGAGAGAGAGGGGGGAAAACAAGACAATTAAAAAGATTGACAGGTAGGCTCCTCTGTCAGGGGTGACGCTTGTGGAGAGGGGAGGAGTAAAAATGTAGCAGGAAAAGCCACTCGATGCGTCTGTCTATCAGTTGAGACTGTCTGAAACAGCTTCTGGATCCACCGCGTTTCCATTTTTTCTTTTTTGGGAGCCCTCGGATCAGTCCCCTGGAGTTTTCCTCCCTCTTTTTCGCCTTTTTTTTCAAAAGCGACACACATTTGAGTCCATGTCGACCTGATCTGTTTGTTGGCGAAGCTTTTGGATGCGCCTGCGTCTTGTTTGTTTCCCCCCTCTCTCTCAAGTGATATCCTCTCCACCGCATCAGCCAGCCACCCCTTCCCAAAAAAGCGACTCTGTCTGTCCATGATGCGATGAGATGAGCGGTGGAAATTATTTCCACGACTCTTAAAACGTAAGTACGAGAGAAAGTCTGCTCGTCCCATTTATTTTTTTCCTCTTCAATGGGAGAGAAAGAGGGAAGGAGGGGAGGGAGGAAAAAGTCTCCGCCGGACTGGTGAGGCTGGATCCGGGCTGAGGTGGCGTGGTGGTGACGGGACTGACATTAACCCATCTAATGCCTGTCTGTCTATTTTCTCCTCTCCCCCTTTTCTCTGTTTCAGGTCTCTGGCACAAGAAGAGAAGGAAACACGAGGATACATTACTTATCAGAGCTGTGCGCTGCGCTCACACGGGACTTATTTGTTTGGTTGCCGCCAGAGTTTATTTATTTTTTAGGTTTGGTGTGCGTAAAAAGGCGCAGCAAAGTCTCGTCCCCCTCCAAACAGCGCTGGAGATTAGGGGGATTTTTTTTTTCTCTTTCCAAGGGGGGAGTGAACTGAAAACTTGGGTTTCAAGGTGCTTCTTTTTTACCCTGCCATGAGAGACATGAAGGAAGATGATCTTTGATGGACATGAAGGTGTCAGGAGCTGCTGGCCGAATCCCTTCGTAATTTTTCTGCTCTGTGTTCTCGAAGCCGATCCAGCCATCAAGTCCAGAAGAGAGCAGCCAGTTTGAAAAGAAGACGTCAAAAAAAAAGCTCCTTCCCCCGAAAAACGGGATGATTTTTCCAAACTGACAGACTTGATTTGTTTGTAATTCCTGCATGAGAAGCACCGTGGAAAGTGACGGTCACTATGCCGAGGAGAAAGCAGCAAGAGCCGCGGCGATCAGCAGGTATAACCCGCCCCTCCACAGCGACCATTTCCCATCCCAGTAGCCAACTAGTTTTTATTTACAAGCTCCAAAAAGAAATATCTCCTCCTTCCACATCACATTCTTTACTTCTGCTGCATGCTGAGATTTATTTTACAACTCTGTTTAAATTACATTTGTTGTGTTATTAACACAGCGCGCAGGTCGACCCCTTCTGACCCACAGTTGTGTTTAAAATGCGTCTTAATTGCGCAAATGACGCACACGTACGTGAGATTTTTTTTTTATCCTCCTTTGCCAGGAAAGTTCTCTTAAGAATGGTGAGATAAACTAAATGGCATGTTATGGGGGATAAAAGGGAGCTTTTGAGGTTCAAGAGTGAGTAATGATGAATAATTGACTGGGAAAGAAGGGGGAGAAAACTGGTGAGAGCCGGTTTCTCCCTTTCTTTCTGTTTTATTAGAGGATTGCCATCCTTGATTTGATGCGTGATTGATCGCCTGTCATGTGGCAGTCTTTGATCTATTCATCCCTGATAAACATCAATAAATCCCTCCATGAAGACAGGCATGCCTCTGGTAGGTTTAGCCCACTCAAAACACACACACACACACACACACACACACACACTCCTGTTGTCTCAACCAGGAAAAAGCAAAAAAGAAAGTTGCTGGAGAATCACCTTTTTATTTTACTAAAAGCAGATGAAAGCACGGTGTGTATGTTGAGCAGATCAGAGGCGAAATCAACCCAAACACTCCTTTTTAATCAGGTGTTTCATTCCCTTTCAAATGCCTTTTCTTCCTAGAGATAAACGTTGAGTTTTTTTTTTTTTTTTTTTTGCGTGCGTTCCCATCCAAATTCACCCCACATTCACTGTAAGAATCAGTCCAGTAATGAAATCAATATCCACTGCTGGAGGGGAGTATTATATTTGCAATGTGACCAACTGATAAAACCAGGTCTTGGCAGAGAGGACCGACAAGGTTGACTTCTAGTGGTTTGGATTTGGACTCCCCCTTTTTTTTTTTCTCCTCTCTCGTCTCCCTGCAGCCTTTAAACAAATGTAAATGAGTGACAGGGGTTTCTACCTCTGTGCTAATGAGGCCGAGCCTTTGAAGTTAGGCATTAACAACTGGAGTGAACAAAAGACAGTTACAGAATTTTAAAGAGATTTTGAAATATGAGGTGCAAAGCGGGTCGAACAGGAGGGCCAGCCGACGAAGACTTTGAACTCAGCAGGTTTTATCATTTAAAGCGGGGAGCTGCTGCTGGTGGTGGTGGTGGTGGTGATGATGAGGATGAGGAGGAGGATGAGAAGGAGTGTAGGATGGAGAACGTTCAACCGGTGCTCGCTGCCTTCCTCTTTTCCCTTTCTAGCAAAAGCACTTTTTCGCATGATTCCAGGCCCACGATACGAAGAAAGGAGTCAGATTTAGTTATTTTGGGCCTCAATTGACTTTTCTGAGTGTGTGTGCGCGAGTGTGTTTTGGTTGTTTTGGTGAAATAGTCCACTGGAAAAGGTCGACTATGGTGGGAGCAGAATGACTCCCGTTTAGTTTCTCTGCATGTAGATGGAGGCATGAAAACATGACATCGCTGTGACCCCTCCCTCCCCTCCCTCTTCTCACCACACACACACACACACACACACACACACACACACCATTGATCCATTACACTGTCCACTGAGTGCCATGCGCATCATGGGTTGTAATGGTCAATCACAGCTTGGCAGACTGGATGCTTTCCATTCTTCCATGAACATGACAGTCGGTCAGAGATAACGTCCTCCACTCCATGCTCCCAGTAGCAACAAATAACTAACACACACACACACACACACACATACACACACACACTAGGCTAGCCTGATGCTCCACTGGGAGCTGGTACTGACCTGTGGCTTCCTCTCTGTGCTGCAGCTCAGAGAGGAAATTGCTCATGGTGGGACTTTACATGGAAATCAGAGCTCAGACAATTAATACGACAACAGCAGACTGTCTCGACAGGGTTCTTTTATTTTCTCACCTTGAACCTTTATTTTGCAGAATATTTCTTGTTATGTAATGTTTATTGTAGCGTTTCATGGTCAAATCCTGCAGAAAATATGTTACAACCACAGAAATGGCGAAAGTCAGAATTGTGGGGTTTTAAACATCAGTCGTAGGAATTTTACTCTTTATTTTCATATAATGCAGTCAGCTTATAAATAAATCCAGAAATGTCTTTCATGGTCTTGTAGCAATGTCTGATATTTTAAATTCCTTACTCTCCCTCATATTTTGAAATTTCTTAAAAATTTCAAGCATTTTTTTTAAGGCAGATACAGGCACAGAAATTGATTTTCACATGTAATTTAAATTCTTTCTCAAACACAACTTTTTACAGCATGATTTTCTCAAGTGATATTCTGAAGTTTGAGTGTGTGAGTGCGGTGTTAAAATCTAAAGAAAATAGCCACAAACACAAACCATATTTTACAGAAAAAAATATGTAGCATTTGTTAGACTTTTTTCATCTTCATCAAGTTTTCAGTATTCATGTTTAGAAATCCAAAATAGTTAAATCTAAGATGGATAGAAACCTTGAAAACCTGCATGAAAAAGCATGTTAAAAGATATATTTATATATATATTTCTCTCTTTACAGTATTCACTTTTTTATTGTGCACAAATGCATGTTCATGTGTGTGTTATTCAACTTCACTTCATCACTAAACCACTCGATTTTAAGGTGAGGAAGACAGGAACAATTAAAAGTCAGGCTGGAGTGATGCCGTCTTTCATCCGAGGGAGGCTTAGATAGTCTTAGAGGAGGAAGACAAGGAGGAAGAGCAGATAAGATAGTCGCTCTTATTTCTGCGGAGCACGATGGTTAATTATAAGAAAGACTGTGTGTGTGTGTGCGTATAAAGAGGGGGGGTGGCAGCGGTGGTGGTGATGGGGGGGTGGGGGGGGGGTAAGGTTGCTTCCCGTTGGCTTCATTAGAGAGAGCCCTAATTATCTGTGGAGCTGATGGATTTGTGACAGGCCCTAACGATTAATGCTGACAAATTCAGTAAGGTGTCAAGTCCGCAGCTGCCTTGATGTAATCAAGTTGATATTATACAGTCCCCATAGCCCCTAGTGCAGCACCAACTCAATTTGCCTGTGCAGGTGACAAATGGACTTTGCTACCTGACTAATCACGTCAGGAGACAATGCCAGTTAATGACCTCGGTGAGCCCCCGCCGCCCCCACCACCACCGCTCTTATAACCTTGTAATAAGCGAGCCAGGACCAGCTACATCGCAACCTTTTCCCTCTTTTCTCTTTTCATTTTCTGCCTCCTCCATCCTTTTGTTTTCACTTTGAATCCTTTCAATTACGCAGCTTAATTTTGTGCGCGTTTTTCGCAAAGTTTCCTCTTTGTTCTCGGGCTGGAATGTGAGGGGCGGAAATTTTCCAACTGTTGCAGGAGATTTATTTATTTTTATATTAATGACACGGCTCGGGCCTGTTCAGGCCGCTTGATATATCAGCACTCCAAAGTAATCCCAGGCAACATTTTTAAAAAATACAGACATTCACAGTTGAAGTTTTTACACTTTTGCATGTGTTGCAGCCCTGCTAGTAAATCACCGGCACATCATAACACACGGTCTACTTTGGCTCGACGTCCTCCTCCAACTCGGAGCTGCTTGCAGCCGCCTTGCTGAAGGCCTGCAGTTTATTCCGAGCAAGAGAATCACAGTGTGCCCAGGGATTAATGATTTTGCATGCCCGGGGTAGCTACGATTACACAGCGACCTTTGTGCTCTTACTTGACGGTGCTGTTATGTGATATTCCCCCCCTTGAAATAATCAGCATGCTGAGATGTATGTGCCCCCTACCCTTCTGTCTGCACCAGAGTCCTGAGGAGTACAGCAGTGCACAGCCTCTAGGTGTGGTTTTTTTCACTTTTAATGTTGCCGGATTTTGAATTTCACCCTCCTTCCTGAGAATTAAACAGTCCTGCTTTGGTTGGAAAGTTGATTTTAAGCAAAGAAACTAGTGTCTTTGGCCTGAAAGTAACTTCCGATGCTTTTAAGGACTCTGCAGCTTCTGAGAAATGAGAAGTTTATGTAAGAATTCAGTGAAAAAAGTGTGTATGTTTGTGTGTGTATGTGTGTGTGTGAGAGAGAGAGAGGGAGAGGGGGAGAGAGCGTGTGTGTGTTTGTAGCTTAGCACTGACCGGTGTTAGTTTTCCTGGAATGAATAACTTGAACGAGTGTAACGGCAACCACGCCGCGTTAGTCATCCTCTTTAGCAGGGCCTGCCTTCAGATCACCTCTCTGTTCTCCCACAGGAGCACGAAAACACCCCCTAAACAGCAGCTCCACATATTTCTCACTTCTGACTGTCATATCCGCTCACCGTGCCCGATCTGCTCATCGTACCCGATCAAAACGGGTTGGGGGTGGGGGGTGGGGGGGACATCAGACAGAGCAGGAACACATATTGATCCACAGCAGCCAGTTTTATCCTTTCAGTTGTGCTGTATGTTTCCTGGGCATTCCCTTTAGCGTGCGGTCGGACTCGGCTAGAGGTTACGCTAATTGGAGCGGTGGTGTCGTTAGCAGGTGGCATCGATCGCCCTCGTCGATAGCCACTTTTGCTCCTGCGCCACCCTCCGAAACTATTAGTTAAATTTACATCGGGGATTTGAGGCAGTCAAAGGTCAAACATGCTCAGCTCGCTCCTCTAATGCCTTGAGTCACCACAAGTGCCCCTGTGTTAGTCTGTGTGTGTCTGAGTGTGTGTGGTGTTAGTTTCTTAGTTGCATGCATTACTTTATAGTCCTTGCATATTGCAGTGCTTTTGCACACATAAAATTCTTGCACTCCTGTGTAGGGCTGCAGGATATTGTGAAATAATCATATTGCTATTATTATGACAGATTGGTTTGATAATTTTTTCATCGAAATTTGCAAAAGATCGTGATGATGTGACATTTGTTGCAATCTGTATCAAACAAACATGTTTTCTTGTGGGCCAGAGCATCTCTGCAGGACTACAGTACTTCATTATAAAGCTGATTGTCACACATTTTTCCTTTATTTATATTTAAAAAATTAGCAGCTTTTGCCACTTGGATATTGCACTTGACCATACTGCAATTTCGCTAATATTTCGATTAATTATGCAGCCCTGTTCCTGTTTCCAAAACAGTTTCAAGATCCCCATGTAAGCTTTTTTTGTATTGATTATCAGTGAAAAACGAATATAATCAAATGGAAAGTATTAGCGAGGTTTAAGCTGCATGTGTTAAGCTTTTCCTGTTCACACAGATAAGGATATATTTCACACCATGGCAGTAATACCCCTCCTCGTCTCGTCCTCTTTCTTTCTTTCTGAGTCTTTCCGGGGCATTCTCAACAAAAGCTGCCCTCAGGGCACGCTGCTGCCATCACTAGCAGTGTGTTGCCCTCGCTGCACTTTAGACACACACACACGCACACACACCGTCAACCATAAACACAGACAGTCAGACTGACTGACAGACAGACACACACACACCTACACCTAATGCTTAAGTGCAGCCAGCATGTCTCTGTGGGAGGTCATAATGGAGGTGGCTTAGTATGATGGGAAATCATATCATTAAAGCAGCCAGATGTGCTTTGTTGCCTGCCTTGCAGCACATAAAAACAGCAGCAAGTCATGGGATCCAAAAAAGAAAAAAAAAAAAAAAATCCAAGACTGAGAAAATCAAGTCTGAAACAGATAGAAAGCAGCCCTCTGGGACTGGGCTGACAAGCAGTCTTACTCCTGACTGCCATAGAAAAACAATTTCCCCCCAAATAAAGAATATTTGTTCTCATTTTTCAACGTTGCAGCAGCATAACAAACTCGTTTTTTTAACTTCCGACTCACATTGGGCTCAAAGCTTTGATAAACGGCGTGCTGTTGCTGTTATCAGCTCTTTGTTAAGTGTGCTTAATTACTATGTAATATTTGTGTTGTGCTGAGTAATTACATTTTGTTAAGGCTCCACAGTGGGGATGTAAGGCTTTTGAGCTCGTTAATGAAAAACTGTTCGCATGTTGTGTTTAGTTTTGTTTTTTCCCCGGCACATAATTTGAGACATGAGGAAGATAAGAGGGGAAGCGTTCAAGAGAAGTAGTCGTGCAACATTTAAGGCCCAAAAATTGACATCTCAAATTTTCTTAAGTAAAGTATTACATTTGCCGAGGGTAAATTTGCTCTCTTGATCAGTGCAGTGCCTCCTCGAGAGGCTATGGGAAAGTCTGCTAGAGCCAAATTTAACATGTTACTTCTATCAATAAAAGATGAGCAATTACAGAATATTTTGTCTAATAAGTATTTGAATTCCTCAGCGCAGGGGAAAAAAAAAACATGTAGCTTACCCACTCATTACATCAGTTAGCAGGGGGAGTGAGAGGCAGCTCTTTGATGCCAACAAACAAACAAGACAAACGAGATGGGCCCACTACAGAAGAGCAAAAGCCCTATCCAGGGACACCCAACCCCTGCGCACTCCTCCCTCTCCTCCGTCTCTTCTTCCTCTACGCCTCTCTACCTCTCTCTTTCCCTCTCTCCGTCTCTTTCACGTACCTCTCATCTCTCCTCTCGTTCCTCGGCACTCCCTCTCCCTTTATTTCATGCTCTTTTTCCCCTCTCCAGCATGTTTCTCATCTCACATCCCCCTCTCTTCTGGATAAATACTCGTTCTTTGCCACTCAAAAGCAAAGAGAAAAGAGAGAGAAAGAGAGAAGTGCTGGTGGTAGCGGAGGAGGTGGAGGGGGTGAGTGAAAAACGGGGATGAAAAAAAATGTTTGGGTTTTTTTTTTCTTCTCTTTTTTAAACTGTGCTCCTGTCTGTCGGTTGTAGCTCATCAGACAAAGTTAGGTGGAGATCGTTGGGGAAATGAAAAGCTGAAAGGGAAACAAATGAGCGAAGGAGTAGAGGAGTTTAACTGTGTGCTCTTGATTTTTTTTTTTTTCAGGCTACATTTTGCCAAATACTTTGGTTTAAATGCAATGTAACAACGGTCTGTTTTTGGCATTATTTGTACTGTCGTTCCAATAATTGGATGGAATCAAGAGAGTGAAAGAACAAGTGGCGCCTATCAGGGCTCAACATAAAGCGATAATAGGAATACAGGAAATAGGAATTAAATTATTTTGATAATCGATTAATGATTAAAGTCATTTTTCATGCAAAAATGGCCAAAAATGCTGTTTTCATCCCCTCAAATATGGAGATTTCCCACTTTTCTCAGTTTGTCTTCACATTAAACGGAATATCTTTGGATGTTGCAGCCCTTGATTAAACATGGCAATCAACTTTAATCTTTGTTCTTATTTGATGATCTCTAATAAATAAAACTATTTCTGTAGGGGCAAGTACAAATTGACTTCAGGCAAGTAGATTTCTGACCCACTTGTCATATTGTTCAAGAAAAAAAACAACAACGTTATTGTTGAACCCTGCCAGTGTTTAGTCCGTTGTCAGCACGAACAGGGCTCAACAATAAGAACTGCCCGCTTGCCCGGGGCAAGTAAAATGCCATGTTGGGCAAGTAAATTTAGCAACTCACTTGTCCGACTGGACATGTGGTAAAAAAGAAGCTATCTTGATAATCAATTAATGGTTGAAGTAATGTTGGCAGAAAATGCTATTTTCAGCCTCGCATGTGAAGATTTTCTGCTTTTCTCTGTTTTATATAATATTAAACTGAAGGTCTTTTGTGTTTGGACTGACAAAACAAGACATTTAAAGACATCACTGTGGAGTTGGAGAAACTGGGAGGGACATTTTCCACTATTTTCTGACATTTCATAGACACTGCAGCTCTAGATTAAACATGACAAACCATTTTAGCCTTTGCTGTGAAGAAAAAATTGGGAGTGCTGCAAAGGGTCAAAAAAGAAGTATTGGCAATGCAAAAAAAATGGAAAAATCAGGTGCTCGTCAAGGATGGGGCTAACATTTAATTGAAAATAAAGCAAACACTAACAGTCCAACTTACTGACCATGAAAGTGTGGAGTAATGGATGTCAGTCTGGGATGATCTGAGGCACTCTGATAATAAATTTAAAAATCCTTTATTTAATCATGGATACGCCGACACAGACTCAACTGAGTCTTCATCAGGGCATAAAATAGTCTTTGCTGTTATTTGATAACCACTAATAAATAAAACAGTTTGTATAGTCGCAAGTAAACATTGACTTCAGGCAAGTAGATTTCTGACCCACTTGCTGTACTGAAGTGAAATAAAACATTAACGTTGAACCCTGAAGAAGGTGGCGTTAGCGGGTAGGGGGTCTATGTGGGTGGATTGATTGCAAGGTGAGGGGTAGTGGGTTGGTGTTGGAGGGTAGGGTGGTGGGGGTGGAGGCGGGGGGGCAGCTTTTAGGATGGGTATTAGAGCTGACAGATGAACGGGACGATGGACAAATTCTCCCGCAACAGCTGTGACTGCCGCCATTATCCTGACAGGTGTCAATTAAGAATTACTGCCCGGCCGGCCGAACGCCCCTCCCGACTCAAACACACACGTCCCTCCATCCCTACAACAACCCCCCCACCCCCAACCCTCCCACCCC
This sequence comes from Lutjanus campechanus, assembly GCA_027495735.1. Lineage (NCBI taxonomy): Eukaryota > Metazoa > Chordata > Actinopteri > Lutjaniformes > Lutjanidae > Lutjanus > Lutjanus campechanus. The sequence continues at coordinate 4,972 of JAJHUR010002386.1, read as the reverse complement.
CTTGTCCAGCTGTCGGCGTGCGAGCAAAATAACACTTTACCCTTGTCAGTGTTGTCACAGGCCCCGCAGCCCCGGTTCTCTTCCCCCTTTTGAAACGGCAGCCAGCGGCAGATGCTCGCTGGTCAATATCTCAGCGTATTAGTGATCGCGGGGATGTGTCTGTAGGTGGACGTGGATGGTGTCCAGTTCTGTCCATTTGTAGCTGTCGTGATCTACTGTTTGAATCTCAGGTAACTCAGCGTTACCGCAAGGATGCGATTATGTGCGTGTCAAAATACGGTGATTTGAACTTTTAAATAACCCTCAGTTATAAAGCTTTAGATCAGGCTGCAGTATGCTACAGGTTAAAAAGCCCCTTCATTACATCCCTAGTCTGTGTGTGTGTGTGGTTGTGCTTGCAGACAGTGTGCAGTGTGTTCACCTTTTGCAAAGCAGTGGCTGCAGACTAACCTAGATCTTGCTTTCCCTTGATCCTCTGGTGCTCTGGCCCTGTTGGCTAACACAGGGCCGCTTTTATTCACAATTGTAAAGTGGGGAGCTGAGGTCAATGAGTGAGAAAATGAACAGTTGCCATTGCCCATCTCGAAGGCTCTCTTCCAGTAAACCCGCTGGCTGACAAACACATTTTTTGGGTCGGCAGGCTTCTGGCTTTGCAGCAAAAAAAAAAAAAAAAAAAAAAAGAGGAAATTTAAGCATGTGTGTTCTCCATTTGCCATATTTTCTCAATTTTTAGGGGTTTAAATCAGCGCGGTGGCATGCGGTTTAATTTCACTTTAATTGTTCAAGTGTAATAGAAAGCATTATGTGTGTGAGACCATGGCCAAAGTGGTGACAGGGTGTGTGTATGAGTAATAAAGAGGGAGACATAAAGTTTCGTGTTACATACCTTTATTTCTAATTATACACCGTATAATTCCCCCTTACATGCACATATGTTGTATGAATTTTAAAGTTATTATGTGCATGGTGCCACGCTGTTGACGCTGTGTAGTTATTACTCCTTGGCTTCTGTAATAAATGCAGTTTTCAGTGTCGGCGCAGAATAAACATGAGAAGCTTCAATCGGTAGAAGGAGGAAGCAAAAACAGCAACGCGAAAAAGCAACATGAGAGCGAGCGCACGAGGCTCCCCAGGAATACACAGATGGATTTGCATGTTCACTTGGGAGTTACAGTTTTGGATTTCCTCCCTAGAAATCATTTGCCACGGAAAATAACCGAGGAAGATAATATCAGTGTTATTTCGCTACTCCTCGCTTTATTTGCATATCTCTTGTTTTAAATAAGGCAACCCCCTCGGAGTGAAATTCGGTTTGTTTTTGCGGAGCTTCACCTTTTTTTTTTTTTTTTTTTTTCCTAATGCCTCAACCTCTCTCCCTCTCTCTCTTTTTATTTAATTCTTTCTTCAGGCCTACCTCCTCTCTCTTCTGTCTCACACTGGCACTAGACTGCTCCAAGCGATTATCAAACCTGAGAATATTTTTCCATCCCCATGCAAATCACCCACCATGCTCTCTTATCATTCCTGCTTTTGCCCCCCCCACCAGCACCACCAGCACCACTCACCACCCTATCCACCCCAAACGGTTGTGTGTAATCAAAGTAAACGGCAGCTAAAGCTAAAAGGGAAATGCTCTTTGTGGAGATGGATGGAGGGATTAAATATTAACCGGATGCGGCTGACTTAAGGCAAGTGTTTTACATAGCTGCTCCCGCCGCGGATGCCGTGCATTGATCCCCTCACCCTGGCGCCTTTACTTGTTTGGCTGCCTGCCGTTAATTTTTCACCATCATCTCACTGGCCGGGCCTTTGGAACGGAGAGGGAGACGGAGGCCAATGAATGGCTCACCCAGCCACCCCCGTCCCCCTCCCTGCGCTTTTTAACTGGGGCAGGTGAGATGGATGATAGCAATTTGAAATTTTGTTTGTGCGTGTGATCATGGAGATTGTTTTTGGTATTACCATGGTGTAACAATTCCGGTGATTAATTGAGGCGAATGCTCGGCTAGGACTGGAGGAGTTGTTGTTGGTGGTGGAGGAATGGGGAGGTTGCAGGTTCTCCACCTTCCTCCGCTCTCGACTTGTGAATGTGGTGTTTATCGGCTGACCTTGGAGTCCCAACGCCGCTGCCTCCTTGCAACAACACACTGCTGGGATCCTGCCTCCACACACTGCCCCTCTTGTCATATCACTTCCTTCATTTCCTCACGCCTCCCTCTTCCTCTCCTCTCCTCCAGCTGTGATTAAAAGGAGAAAATCAAACCGCTCAAACCAAACTTTGGGCAAAAAGGAGACTAAACAAAAACAAAATGGCTACAGTGGCCACTCTATTCATGTGGATGGACATTAGCGGGAGGAATGCTCTCACAGTGGCAGCGGCGCTGTGTGTTTTCAATGTGTTTGTTGTCTACATGTGTATAGCAATATCCTGTGGGTCACAGAGGCAGTTTGTTAACAGGGGGGGCTCATACCAGCAGTGGTTTAACCCCCCTCCTCTAACCACACACACACACACACACACACACACACACACCCACACACATAGACACAGTTGTTGCACTGGTGCTGTTGACGGCATTGTGACGGCCCTCTGGCATTTATAAATGCAGTGTGGGTCCTGTGGCGGAGCTCTACTCCTGCAGTCGTCAGACGTGGCCGCCACTCATCACTCAACCCTAATGATGCACACACACACACACCCCCACCCCGGCCAGAGTGCACATCTGAAGGGGTCGTAGGCAGGTCGCGACCCCCAGGTGGCCGCAGTCCGGACGATTGCTGCACCTCTCTACTTGTTTTTGTTTTCTTCTCCTCGTCTCTCCGGCTCAGTTTCTCTGACTTTACGTTCAAACAGATACAAACCTTTTACAGTGGCTGCTGGAACGTGCTCATATTTATAATTCTGCATGGTATTAATTTGAGTAATTTTCATGCCACCAAAAATTCCAAATATTTTCTCTATCAAACAGAATTACATGATACTAAAATGCTTTAAGCCAATAAGCCAATAATAATAATAGCAACGATAAAAATAATAAAACTAAAAATATTGTTGCCTTGTTGTTTAATCCAATTTACTATTAAATGCAGTTAAAAGAGCTCACCTTTGAGAACAGTGTTGCACTTCACAATAAACATAGTGAAATATATCCACCATATTAGTATGGATGTAAGAAAATATAGATACACCCGAGTAGTTTTGCGATAGTGTAGCAGTTCTCAAAAACACTGTATTGTAATTTCAGGATGCATGCAAATATTTGTGTCAGTGGTTCATTTTGTGTCGTTTTTAAACCCACCGACCGCTAGATAGCAGTGTTGTTATCTATCTTCATCGGTCTGATTGCTGGAGATGTTCCGATACCGTTTCCGATTCCTGAACTTTGCACATTGTCCAATGCCGAGTACTGATCTGATACCAGCGTGCTAAAAAAGAAATCTTATTTTTCATTTTTGTTGTTTTGCTGTTGGAAGTAGAAGGGTCCAGTTTGATTATTGGATAGGTACTCGCCGATACTGATACCTGAATTTTAGGCAGTATTGGGGGCTGATCATCATCAGAACAACCCTACTGACTGCATAAAAATGTAACTTTTTTAAACTCTGATTTTATGCCTATGGTAGTGAGTTCTTTATCATATGACAGCAGCCCTAAAATTTGATTTAAAAAAAAAAAAAAGTATATCACCTTACTGACAATATCACAACAGACTGAATTGTAACTCCTGTATCGTGATATGTTTTGGATTGCCAGATTCTTGCCAATACCCAACATATTACACCTATGGGTCATCTTTTAGTTAAAGATGAACCATCACCATTTTTTCCTTCCTGATACCTGAACTTTGTGTATTGACTGATACTGAGTACCAATACAATACCAGTGCATATTAATATTTTTTGCAGCTTTATACTACTAACCCTGTGTGGATGATTGCTACCATGGTTTTATGTCTTGGCTCAGGTCTTCGTAAAATATGAACATAGAATACATACAGAGAATGAATGCCATAGAATATGACTTCATCATCCGGGGGGGAAATAAAGACATACGGGACACAGCTGGGAGGTAGAAGAGTTTCGGGGACAATTAATGACGTAGTATTGGATCTGTGCATAGTCTCATGTACTTAATACCAGCATGTTTGGCAGTTTGGCAGGAACAAACCCTGCTGATTGCATAAAAAAGTAAACATTTTTACTCAGGTTTTATGCATATGGTGGTATCAGTATTGTAGTATACATACATACATATATGTATCGCAGTATATTGAAGCATAAGCATAATCATGATACATATTGGACTGACAGATTCTGGCCAATGCACAGTCCTACATATTAGACCTAAGAGGCATCTTCTAATAAGAAATATTGCTAAACAAATGTATCAATATGTCTGACCCTACTCTTTTTTTCCTCCTTTGTCTCAGAGATCCTCAATCAACTTCTCCTCTCTTTCCATGCTGTTTTCTTTTTTCTCTTCTCCCTGTGTCTCTCTGTGTCTCTCGCTCTTTTGCTCTCCTTTAGTCAAACTAGCCCTGGTCCCCATAGCAACACATAGTGAACTCTTACTCATTAGTGTGTATGCAGCCCGGCTGAATGGCCTGAATCCTGGTGTTCCTCATTCCTGTGATTTCATACTCACACATCCGTCACCTCATCATGATCTTTACCGGACGAGACTGAGTAACCGGCAGTGATGATGTTTGGACATTTTGCTTGATTCCAAATCAGTGTGTTTGTCCTGTAGCTGTGGGTGAAATGTGTGTGTGTGTGTGTGTGAGAGATCACATGAAGATTGAGAGGCGACACTGGGAAACGTCCCTCCGTCACGCCTGACTCACGCTCGCCTGCTTTTTTTTTTTCTTTTTTTTTGGCTGTTAAATCTCCAGAGCGCTGATAACAGGTCAGCCGTTGAAAGAGAAACGAGAGGAGGGGTGTAAAGAGAGAGAGGGGGGGGAGGGGGGGGGAG
>JAJHUR010002383.1:29384-75969 GCA_027495735.1 Lutjanus campechanus | reverse complement strand
TATATAATCATAATATCATAGCATGTGCTATATTATTCTTAACATTTAGTTTTCAAGCGGGTAGTGTGCGTTTTCTGGCTTCTATGCGCTACAAGCAAAACGTTTTGTGATGTCAAAACGGGGTCATGGCCCAAAAAAGGAACCCCTGCGTTATTCTCTCTTGTTAACTAGCTTGCTAAAACACAGGACTGGCTTGACTTGATTTGAGAGGATTCAGAAGTCTTATTTACAGTGTTTTGTTTTGATAATGAATTTACATGAATTACCCCCCCCTTTTTTTTTTTAAAGGTGAAAAAATTTACCATCCCCCCTGAATTTTTTTTACAACTCGACTACTGGATACAGGTATTTTTTTAAAGGTAGATATTTAAAATAAGTTTAAAAAGTTAAAGAATCTGATGATGATGGTTTGTGTTTTGACAAGAACCGGGTGATTCGATACACAACACAAAATTAATCATTGCCACAAACATTTGCTTGTATCACAATATCCTGACACAGTGTTTTTGAGAATCGATGTAGTATTAAAAAACATGATATTGCCCTACTCAAGTGTATCTATATTTTTTGCACCCCTAATAATAATAATAATATACATCTATCTTCTTTACACAATGCAAAACATGAATACACATTTTTAATAAGGTCATGGTAAATGGTGTGTATCCAGTTTGGACTGACTTAAATGTTCTCAATCTAAATAGAAGTTGGTTGTCCGTGTATGGATGCTTGTCAGAAACACATGTGGGGCATCAATTTAGATAGGAAAGTGCCAACAGTGAAACTGTGCTACCTTATTATTAAAATTCAAACATTGCATCCCATGATCTGTGAAACTTAAAATCTGCAGGGCAACAAAAGGCACTATAGAGCAGTAAGCATGAGCTGACAGCTATCCAGCTGTGCAGCCGTCAACAGAAACTTGACAGTGCGTCAGATGATGCCTCAGTTCACGTAACAATAATGTTTTCTCAATTCTTCTTTCCTTGCATCTTGTCATTGCATCTCTCGAGAGTAAAGCTGTAAAAAAAATGCAAGAAAAAGAGGGGAGGACTTGTGGAGGCAGTTAATGGACTGTCCTGAGCCTTCATCTCCTCATAATTTTTTCTCCTGCACATATTTGACACATATACTCTGGGCTTCTTTGGTGCTCAGTGGATATGTTTGTTGTGTTTTGTTGAGAATTTTGAAGAAAAAACTGATCTTGCTTTATACACTCCTATCACCTGTAGCTATTACAACAGTCAACTTTATTTACAGTTTGACAATGAACCCAACTACCATTAGCTGGCGATTGTATTCTCCTTCCTTTCACTCTTGCCAATGACCTCCTTTTACAAAGGCTGATTGTAATTTGATTATTTTACAGTCTCTTTGACTGCCTCATTGCATCATGCATTTGTCAGATTTTTTGTGGTTTATTACTCTCATTAGAGTTACAATACAGTCTAAAGGCTTTGTTTATGTTAACGAGAGATAATCTGTTTGATCAGAAAAGCACAAATAGAAGAGATTTTTAGATTCATTAGGGATGTAATACTACCAAAAACTCAAGCTATGATAATCCTATAATTAAAAAGTCCATGATAAAATATTTATAGTGATATTTATAGTTATGTAGTGATGATATTTAGTTATATAACATTTCTCTTGATTTTAACTTGAAGTGCTTCTTTCTCTTATTAATAAAGTAAAATAAAAGAAGCCAACCATGACCTAAGCATATGCAAAAGAAAAGGCATTAATTAATTAATTTATTTAATGTCACTGTAGATATTGAGGTATGATTTTGAGACCTTTTCTTATTGTGATATCATGACACTGAGTGTATCTTTACATCCCTAATATTTAGATTCTCCTCTTGAACTGAACACCACCTAGTCCTTGTCTTGAACTGCTTCATGTTTGATTCTTGTTGGTTAACATCCATATTTGTGTAGACTTCTTCATACAGGGGATACAGATGGTATGTTTGTGGCATTCTGGGTACACTCAATAACAGCAAGCCCTTGACTCACTTAATATGTTTAGTCTTACCTTTTGTTATGGCGTTCTAAGTGTCCTGTCATTATGTTCTATTTTGTGGCCTCTCTGTACACCTTCAATGACATGACATGTTGTTTGTGTTACAGCTCAAACTCTCACAGCCCCTCACCACCAAGCAGCTCCAATGCCTTCAGCCTGGTGAGCTCCGAGCAGGACAACCCTTCAACCAGCGGCTGCAGGTTAGTCTGGTATAATTCGGTTTGAATCAAGATGCAATGCCTGCCTATTTGATACACTTAAAAAGTGTGTCCAAAAGTTAATGAAGCCAGTATAGATTATTTATTCCAGTGGGAATTTTTACTTGCATGCAACAGTTGAATGCCTTGAGTCTGACCCACGGGAGATACATCCCTCTGTCAATCAGTCCCCTCATACCCCATCCCCTTGCGTACTGATGGCCCCCTTCTGTTCTTCTCTGCATGCTGCAAAGCTGTGCTCCTCAGAGTGTGACAGCACTGGTAACACCTTGTCATTTTCTGATGCACATGTATCTGTCTCTATGCACCCTGCAGCAGTGAACAGTCTGCCAAAGCGAAGACACAGAAGGAGCTCTTCAAGACCCTAAAGGAGCTGAAAATGCACTTGCCGTCGGAAAAGTGGAGCAAGGGCAAGTCCAGCACTGTCAACACGCTCAAATATGCACTGCGATGTGTCAAACAGGTGAAAGGTAAGACTTGTGTCTTCATATTGTTGTTTATTGAATTTGTACATCAGCAATATCGATGCCTGCCATATTGGTGAATAAACGCACATTTTACTGAAAAATTATGGAACAGTTAATGGAAATTTTATTAAAATTGCAATCTTGCTTCCTGTAATTCTCACATCGCAGGAGGTGCAATATTTGTCAAAGGCAAAATATGTGTCAAAATACCACTTTAAATTAAATATTGTAGTGATGCTTGTCCTGACCTACACATCATATTCTGCAGACTTAAGAAAACATATTTGTTTGGTACAGATTCTTGCAGTCACACCATAACCCTTCTTAATATGTTTTTCAATTAAAATTATGTAATGTTAAATGATGTAAAAATATTTGTGTGTTGAAATACATGCAATATCAGTCTAAATAACTGTAATGAGATACTGTTTTTAAAATTGTTCAGCCCTAACTGAAAATCTTGTATAATTTGGGCCAGTTTGGGACAGACACTGAATCTTGTTCTGTGATTTTTGTGTGTGAATGTTGCATAAAAAGCAGTTATTAAAACATCTCTTATAGATGTGAGATAAAGCATGATGTTTAGAAAGTATCTTCTATACTGACTGTGTACTCTGTGCATGTGTAGTGATGTGTGCATTGATCCCCCTTCTCTTCGCTTTGCAGCCAATGAGGAATACTATCAGATGCTGATGATTGACAGCCAGACACCAGGGTTTGATGTGTCCTCCTACACCATCGAGGAAATTAACAGCATTACCTCTGAATACACCAACAAAAACACTGTAAGTACCCCTGATCACCTCACAATAAAGAAAGAACATCCAAAAGGTGTATTGCAGAACTGCAGTGACATCAAAGAACGGACATCAAACTAAGACTTTGTAAAAAATCTTTTTCTTGGCAGGATATATTTGCTGTAGCCGTGTCACTTATCACGGGGAAGATTGTTTACATCTCAGACCAGGCAGCGTCCATCTTGAACTGCAAGCGGGAAGTGTTTAACAACACTAAGTTTGTGGAGTTCCTGACGCCTCAAGATGTCAGCGTGTTCTACAGCTTCACTACGCCATACCGCCTGCCCTCGTGGAGCATGTGCACTGGAGCAGGTACCAGCTATCTCTAAACTTAAAGCTTAAAGAGTAACTTAAAGAGTATTTTTCAACTTGGACCCTGTCTTCCTGAGTTTTTGTGTGTTAGTGACTAATTGGGACAACGTTTTTTTAAAACTGAATGTGTGTTTCTCCCCACTGCTTCTCTGATCTGTGATGTCTGACTTTCCTTCAACATTCTCCTGATATTTTCACATCTACCTCAGTGAATTAAAGGTTTATTTCGACCAAACTAGAGCTGCTGGTTGTTGGAGCACTGGAAAGACAAGCAGAGACATTTTGTAGAGTTTCATTTTGTTTGAATGAAGATGACAATGATAAAATTTTAAAAAATACCGTTTTCCAAAGGAAGTCTAGTTAGTTTGCAGCTCAGTTTCACTTCCGCGGGCTGCAGTGCTCTCCCTCAGTACTGAACCAGTTTAAAATGCTGTTGTCCCCATTAGTCTGTCAGACACAAAAACATGGTGATAAACATGATAACATACGAAAGTTATCCTTTGATCGGGAGGCATTTCTTGAGTTTAGCTGTGAATGACTCCTCATTTCAAGTTGTCAAAATTTGTCCTCCTCATGGGACTGGACACAGTGGGACACGGAGGGTAGATTTCCATCGTTCAAAAAGGACACGTGGAAAACCCACATGAAACACTATTCTAACCACCCACACACACACATGTTCATACACACATAGCACATATTTCATTAACATGCTCAATCACACATTAATAGATGCACGCCTACTCACACACCTGCCATGTATTTACTGAAAACGTAATGTTTCAGCTAGCTTATTAGGTACACCTGCATAGATCATAATGCAAACTGCTGCAAAAACTGCAATAAATCTGACTTTCTGAGGCTTAAAATCATCAGAAATAGCTCATGCTGTGTCTTAGAGGCATTGATCCGTGTCTATGGTCAAATTTGGAGCTGCTATTTGTGGTGATTGCATTATATTGATAAATGTTTGTAATATTCTCTCCTGTTGTTTTTAAATAGTTACTAAAACAACTTTCAGATTATACAGCTGCATTAAATTATGTAATCCATCAGTCACTTTTCAAGCTGGTCTTGGCTACAGTTGCACAATTATTTGAAATATTATCAAAACTGCAATATGGCCCAGTGCAATATGAATATCACAGGAGCTGGAACTGGTAAAGGAAGATGTGTGACAAAATAGTTTAGCAGTGATCACTGTGTAATACAAGCTGCAACGCATCTTCAGTTGCATAACTGTAGAAAACTCTTGCAATCACCTCTTCCCTTTTTGCAAGACAAACTTCTCAGCTGCTGTCAGCAGTGTGATGAATATGGATGACTAACAGATGGGTTGTTTTGGAAGTGGTCAATCTGATGCACTTGGTGATAATTTCATCCCACCTTCTCCCTGTCTCTTATTCAGAGTCGTCTCCCACAGAGTGCATGCAGGAGAAATCCTTCTTTTGCCGCATCAGGTGAGTGACAGTGGACAGCAGCTTCTCTGATCCATAGTTTCCTGCTCAAACAGGCCCTGAGTCAATAGCACAGCACTGGTGAGCAACAGAGAGGAGGGAGGAAGTCATTGTGTAATTGTGTAAATTGTTTTGTATTATTGATTTTTGTATTGTATTATTTGTTGTCTATGTTGGGGACTCCGGATGAAATTTAGCACTTGTGCTAAGTCCGGCATATTTACATATTTTTATTATGTACATTAATATGCGCTGTCCCGTCCAAATAAACTAATAAAGTAAAGTAAAGTAAAGCAGCTGTAAGCCTTTAAATTGTTTTCCCATCTAGTGGCCAAATGGGGTGTTACAGCCACAGATAAAGGTCCCCTGTCAGTCTGTTTCTTAACCACAATGAAAAACAGATAACCAACAGCTGGAGTGTATCATGAGTACAGAGTTTGTCTGCAAGATCCATTATTAGCTATTTACTTTGATTGGCAGAAAAATATCTTTGTATTTAAGTGTATGTAACAATTGTTAAGAAGGAGGACTTCAACCAGTTCCAAATTTTCATCATCACCTTAATTACATAATTACTACAATAAAACACTTAAAAAAAATACAACTTACAGCTTAAGTCAATAGTCTCTGTATACATATATATATATATATATATATATATGTGTGTGTGTGTGTGTGTGTGTGTGTGTGTACTGTATTTGTATCTACAACAAAAAAAAAAATTTTTTTTATTAAGCATGGTGCAAATTTAGACAAACAAAAACAGGTAGAACTCCTATACTATGAAACAGGATTTTAGTTGTGTTTGTGTGTGTTGCAGTGGTGGGAAGGAGCGTGAGGGTGACCTCCAGTACTACCCTTTCCGTATGACTCCTTATCTGATGAAAGTCCAGGATGCTGAACTGGCTGAGGAGCAGTTCTGCTGCCTTCTTCTGGCTGAGAGGGTACACTCTGGATACGAAGGTGAGGCCTGCGGTCACATACACGTTTTCACAATAGGAGCTAACGGTTAATTTTCTTATTGATTAATCTATTGATCATTTACTCTATTTATCAATCAGTTGTTTGGTCCATAAGATGTCAGGAAATCTTATTGTTTTGTACATAATGATCACTATTTGCTCTGTATTTTTTCGTCTTTTCTCGCTGCAGCACCCAGAATTCCCCCTGACAAGCGTATATTCACCACCACACACACACCTAACTGTGTGTTCCAGGATGTGGATGAGAGGTGAGCGAGTCCTGCCACGGTTTCTCTATGACTCTTGGTGACTCAGCCTAATGAGTTGATGTGATTTTCTTTGTCTTCAACATCCTGTTGTCATTGTTTCTCCATCAGGGCAGTTCCTCTGTTGGGTTACCTCCCTCAGGACCTAATTGGGACCCCTGTGCTCCTCAATCTGCACCCAAGTGACCGACCCTTGATGCTGGCTGTGCATCGCAAAAGTAAGAGCCCCTTTTATTCACTTAATTCGCTGATAGGCACAGTAGTATTAGTGCTGAAAAGCTTTCTTTTTCATCTACTGGAGTCCAGATTTTAGCAGCCACTCATTATTTACTTGTTTAAGATGCTTTAAAGAGCGCAGTTGTGTTCTATCACTGTCTATCAGGTTGTACTAATGCCTAGCTGAAGAAAAATTATTTTTACTGGTGCAATAAACTTTTTATATTGGGAAGCTGTCTCTCACACACACCCAACCTTCTGTTACCAACAGTTCTGCAGTATGCTGGTCAGCCATTCGATCACTCCTCGGTCCGTTTTTGTGCAAGAAACGGCGAGTACATCACTGTTGACACGAGCTGGTCCAGCTTCGTCAACCCATGGAGTCGCAAGGTCTCCTTTGTCATCGGCAGGCACAAAGTCCGCATGTGAGTATACCTGATGTGTTGGTTCACGTTTTTTTTTTTTGTTTGTTTTACCTTCAGTAGTAATGTGTTGGAATATATTTCACTTTGAGCATGCTATATGACAGTAGTACGTGTTTTTCAGGGGTCCTGTGAATGAAGATGTTTTTGCAGCACCCGCTTTCCATGGAGGGAAGATCATGGACTCCGACATCCAGGAAATTAGTGAACAGATCCACAGGCTGCTACTCCAAGTATGTGCACACACTCATGACGACCACTTAAATATGCATTTGCATTCTACTAAGTCCAGTTGCCTGCAATAAGCTTTTCTACTAATACCATGACCTGGATGACTGAGAACCTTCACAGACATGCATTTACATACTGACATTTGTCTGTTTCTGTAACAACCTTTTCTCTCTTCAGCCGATCCACAACATGGGCTCCAGCGGTTATGGCAGCCATGGCAGCAACGGTTCCCATGAGCAGCTGGTGAGCATCAGCTCGTCTAGTGAGAGCAATGGGAATGTCACGGCAGGGAAGACAGCAGAGGAGACGGGCAAGGCCAAGCCTTCCAGGACATTCCAGGAGATTTGTAAAGGGGTCCACATGCTGAAGAACCAGGACTTGCAGGTCTGCCTGCGGTCCCCCTCCCCTTCGCCCTCACCATCGCCATCCAAGCCTGAGAAGAAGACCACTGACAGTGAGTTCAGTTTAATATCACTTAACAGATCCCATTCTGTTTGCTTTGACTCGCAGTCACAAGCTACTAATTTTCACAAGCTACTTATTTGTTTAACTATTTATTATAGTTCAGATAATAAGTAATTATATAAATACATTTTTTTGTGTGTGTTTGTGTCAATAAACATCCCTAATATTGTTAGTTAGCTGGCCATGTCACATGACTGGAAACCTATGAGACATGAGAATCACAGTCACACACTTCCACATCAAACTTGTGAGTGAGTGGCAGAAAGGAAACATGCCGTGGTGTGGTGCAACTTTTCATGTGTAAATAAAAATACAGCAAGAGGCACCATTTGTGACAAGAAAGAGCTGCACAGCAGCAACATGAGTGATTTCTTCAAACATTTAAAATCAGCGCACCCTGAAAGTTATAATGAGGTTGAACAATAGAAAAGATGCTAATTATTGATGTCATTATCATTTTAATTATAGTATTTATGTAAAATAGAATTATCATTTACACTTATTACACTACCTTATTTAATTGTACTTATATTTACATTTGTACTAAATTTGTTATTATTGGCTGATATGTGTCATGTGTTTTTCAGATCTTCTCATCATTGTTTTGAAACGTTACATACCCATTTAAAAAATGATTTGTATTGGTATCGCTATCCGTATCAGTATTGTTAAAATTGTGACAAAAAGTATCAGTATCGTATTGAATTAAAAAAGTTTGGTATCGCCCATTCTAGTGAGCTATAACACCGAAATGGTATCTTAAAAAACTGCTCTGTTCTCTGAATGTTTCACAGATGAGTCTTAGTCAACACCAAAAAGTCTAAAAAGTTGTGCCCCGAAAACAAGATTGTTCATTTTCTCATCCATTCCTCTCCTGCACCAGTGTCAACTCAGAAGAGTCCAGCGGTGCGTCTGAAGGACTCGGCGCCCCCCCTTCAGGTCAGAGACAGTACTGCAGCCAGCATGGATGACTTCCCCTGCAAAGATCAGACTGTACACTCATACCAGCAGATCAGCTGCCTCGACAGTGTCATCAGGTAAGGGTCAGCGTTTGTGTTGATGGATAATTTTATTTAAATTTATTTAAAAGATCACATGCGTGATGTTCGCACTCTCTGATTGAATCAATTTCTGTTTCTCAGGTACCTGGAGAGTTGTAACATCCCCATCACAGTGAAGAGGAAGTACCAGTTCTCCTCCAACACCACCTCCTCCAACTCAGATGATGACAAGAAGGGCTCAGAGGACGGCATTCAAGTGCCTCAGGATACAAATGCAGGCATGTCACATTATGCATCTGTCACACATGTGACACACTATCTAGGATTTTAGATTGATTTAATTCTGGCCTGCATTCACTTTGGTTCACCTGCTTTTAGAGTTATCACGACACCACAATTGTAAACCTTGATACAATACTAAAAACAATACTTGATACCTCTTTCAATACCATGGCAAAAAGAAAAAAAGTTTTTGGCCAAGGAAATGTTATAATTTTTCATTGTTTTTTAATTAACAACCACACAGTACAGAAAAAGTTTTGCTGCAAGTAAAATTTCAAGCAGGATTATCAAGACTGAACTGAACTGATGCCTTGGATGAGCATATTGATTTCGTTGGTACTGTCAGTTCTATAAAATATTAGTATTGTTTTGTTTTTAAACATGTGGTATTGAAAAAGCATCCGTATTTCTATACTTTTGAAAACCTTACCAGTTACACTGATAGAAATGAGACTGTCTTCATCTATAGCTTGAAGCTTACAGAGGATTTCTCTCTTTCCATCCAGACCCTTTGATGCTGGACGCCCAGCCAGGCCTGTCAAACATGAAAGCACCAAAGAAGTCTGGAGCAGCTGCTGTGGTGGGAGGCCCCCTGGCACCCCTCACCCTGCCCAGCAAGGCTGAGAGTGTGGTGTCCATCACCTCGCAATGCAGCTACAGCAGCACCATTGTTCATGTCGGGGACAAGAAGCCTCAGCCAGAGTCTGGTGAGTGCTGGTGTTTTTTTGGCACAGAAACATACCTGTGTCAACATGTGTTCCTCCAAACAATATATAATTTGACCTGTATGACTAAAGCTTAATGCTCTGATTCTTCCTACAGAGATTATTGAGGATGTGGCAGAGAGCCCTGCGCCCCCGGCTCTGCCTATCAGCGTGGTGTCTCCGCCCAGCCAGGAGAAAGAGGCCTACAAGCGTCTGGGACTGACCAAACAGGTGCTGGCTGCACACACCCAGAAAGAGGAGCAGGCCTTCCTCACACGCTGCCGAGAGCTCCGCAACGCGAGAACCTTCCAGAAGGACTGTTCGACATATCTGCACAAGCAGAGAGGGCCAGTCAACGCTGAAGGTACATGAGGTTTAATAGTAACCACATGAGACTAAAATGCTTTTCATAATTAATTTGTTTTCTTTTATTTGTGACTATTATATTGAAATATGTCTTTGTGTACGTATTAGCCTGTATTGTCAAAGCTCAAATTAGTCTTATGGACAGTAGTAATGGGGCAGCAACAGTATGTAGCCAAATTTCGTTTTTTAAGCGCTTAAAAAGAGTAGCTCAGATTATTTAATGTGGGGTTGTATGAGGTACTTATCGCTTGCCAGGGTACTACCTACAGTAGATGACGGTTGCCACACCTCCAGTGTGGGAAACAGAGAGGAGTACCAACATGGAAGCTAAGCAATGAACTACTGTGGACAGGGTCAGGAACAAAAGGTATTTTAACCATTTAAAAAAGGTCCACATAAAAAAATCAATATCAGCTTTTTCTGACGGTTGTCAAAATATAGCACACACTTAAACTAATAATGTTTTTATTTTATTTTATTTGTTTAGATGGATCTTTTTTAAGTGGTTAAAATTCCTTTTGTTACTGACTCCATCCACAGCAGTACATTGCCTAACCTTCATGCTTGTACTCCTCTCTGCTTCTCCATGGGTTAATCAACTGATTATGGATAAGTACCACACTTCAAACACTTCACATAGTTTTTCATCTTTGTGCAGGGTTAGGTTGGTTAACATTACCTGAAAAGTTTTCTTTGCAATTGAGTGTATGAAGTGTACAGGTGTAACAGGTGAAGCTACCAGAAAAGGAAAGAAAAAGAACCAAGACAGAGAAAGCAGAGCAGGCAACTTTCTGCTATATCTGAAAAACACCCTCCTGATTTCCCCTTGTGTCGTCTCAGAATCATCTGGACCACGGGGTGTAGCCAAACAGGGCACCGCAAGGCCTGAGACCACTGCCAAGAAGGGCATCCGCAACAGGAAATCCAAGAAGCCACGGATGAAGCATCCTGATTCATCAGACAGCGCCATATCAAACCGCAAACCCCGGCCACCTCTCCAGGGTCTCAACCAGACCTCATGGTCCCCGTCCGAAGCATCTCAGTCAGCTTTTAATGTCTCCTATCCAGCCATGGTGCCTGCCTACCCACTCTACCCTCCAGCACCCGCTGCCACAGCTCAGGCCCCCCTCCCTGATCCCTCCCTCTCCGCAGGCTTTGGAGATGGGCAGAGCACCCAAGCCCCACCTGCTGCTGCTCCATTTCCTGCTCCCATTGTTACGCCTGTGGTGGCTCTGGTGTTACCCAATTACCTCTTCCCCCAAATAGGACAGCTAGGTCAAATCGGGCAGCTGGGTGCTGCTCCTAGACCAATATTTTTCCCAGAGCAGACCCAGACGCAGCCAGCATACACTACACAGCAGCCCTTTCCGGCCCCGCAGCCCACGTACACCATGCAAACACAACCCGCCTACACCAGCCAACAGCCGTTTCCCGTGCAGACTGCCTTTGCCCCCCAGCAGCCATTCCAAACGGCTCAGACCCCCTACACTACCCAGCAGCCTTTCCAGGCTGCTCAGACCCCCTATTCTACCCAGCAGCCTTTCCAGGCTGCTCAGACCCCCTATTCTACCCAGCAGCCTTTCCAGGCCCCTCAGACTGCCTTCACTGGCCAGCAGCCCTTCGCTGCCCAGCCTTCTTTCCCAGTGCAGACTCAGTTTGTGGCTCAGGGCTCGTATCCAGCTCAGCCCTTCTCCTACAGCCTAGCCACTGAGCCCACCAAAGCCCGAGAGGGGGCAGCGTCACGCTCCTCCACCCCAGCCTCTGGAGCAAGGGAGCCCGCCACATCGCCGCCATTGTTCGAGTCGCGGTGCAGCTCACCCCTGCAGCTCAATCTGCTGAGCATGGAGGAGGGACAGCGGTCAGTGGAGAGGCAGGACAGCACAGCGCCCTCTGCTGGAGGTCAGGGCAATAGTACAGCAGCAGCATCAGGAGCAGCTGGAGCAGCAGGGGAGAAGACTGGAGGCATGGTCAAAAATGACAACCACCAACAGGTGAGAGACAGTGAAGCAAGTGATAGAGAGACACTGTCTTAAGGTCTAGCCTGAGGATTTTGGTGGCCCTGAACAAGATTTTGTTTGTGGCCCCAAAACAAAAACAAACAAAAACTGAATGCATCCATACAATTCGCTTGTTTGCTATGTTACTGACCAGTGTTTTCCTGCAACATTAAAGTTGTGTTTTGATATTAATGATTTAAACTGAACACATTAGAAGCAAGACCATCTAATCAAACACTGATTTTCAGTCCATGGAAATAATGAATTTAACTTTAGCATTAAGGATGATATTTTTATGTACTATATCTTGGATAATATAAAATAATGACTTACTATCTCAAAACAATGAGAAACTCTCTCAAAATAAGGACTTACTATTTTTAAATAATGACTTAATTATCAAAGTCATTATTTTGTGAAACTTTCTCATTGTTGGTCACTGTTAACAGACTCCCATCTACAGTGTAAACCACATAATTTTAGAATAAAATAAGGCCTTGTGATCAAAGAAAGTTTTTATCATGTTCACATTTCTATCCATATTTACACTCTCCTTTTCTTGCACTCATCTACATGAGCACTCACTGTCTCTCACTCACTATGTCTCTGCTGTAAGGCTTTATCACACTGAAATAGCCTCATTTTCCAGCGGTTCATAAGCATGAGCAACTCAGATAGTCACACTGATTGTATAGCCTCCTGTAACATTTGAAGCCCAAAACAACTGCAAGCGACCAGCCTTGACTATCCTTGATGTAACATCAGAACGCTGTCTTGTAAAGGCTTGAATCACTCATTTCATGTACATGTAAAGCCTGTCACATTGCCCCACTTGAGTGGGATGAGGGGTTTGTGTCTGATGGTTTGCTGCCTTGTGTTTCAGGTGGAGTCTCCAGGAGATGGCGCTCACAGTGACGGAAACTCCTCATCCTGCGACTTGTTGGACATCCTGCTGCAGGAGCAGGAGGACTCCCACTCTGGCACTGGATCAGCCACCTCTGGCTCCATGGGCTCAGGATCAGGCTCGGGATCGGGCTCCGGATCGGGCTCCGGATCGGGCTCAGGCTGTAGGACATCAGCTAGTGGAGCTTCTAGGAGCAGAACAGGTCAGTAGAGGAACACCCAGGCTTGACAAGAGCATTTCTACCCCTTGGGTAAACTTAACTTCTCTTTATGCAACTTCATGGTATTACTATTGTCTAATTGGTTTTTATAAAAGTTCAACATTTCCCATATAGTGCATATATTTAAGTTTATTTTTGACTGTTTTCCTGTCTCTCTAAAATTGTTTATAGGGAGCAGCAACACCAGCAAATACTTTGGCAGTATTGACTCCCTGGAGCACGACCCCAAGGCCAAGACCAAAGCCAAGACAAGGGGCGAAGGAGGCTCTGAAGGCGGCCAGTCACAGGCCAAGGTATCAAGCCAAGGGGAGGGAGAGCCTTTCATCAAATATGTTCTCCAGGAGCCCCTCTGGCTGCTGATGGCCAACACTGATGACAAAGTCATGATGACATATCAAATGCCATCCAGGTAAAACACTGACCTCATAGGTTTTATTCTGGGGAAACAGAATTTCAAACAAAGGACTATTATAAACACTATATGTATGAACCTTGTCGGTAAACTGTAATGTGTTTGTGTTTTCTGACCCTCAGGGACATTCAGAAGGTTCTGCGGGATGACAAGGAGAGGCTGAGACAGATGCAGAAGAGCCAGCCTCACTTCTCCTCAGACCAGCGGCGAGAACTAGTGGAGGAGCACCCCTGGATGAGGAGGGGAGGTCTACCTGCTGCTATCAATGTTAAGGTCAGGACCACACACACACATTATGTATCTAAAAAATCAGTTTGCAACAACATTAAGATGCCTTCTACCGTAGCTCCATCACAGTTACTACCCAGTGTAGTCTGCTGAAATCTAAGATACATTTGGCATGGAAATTCCAAATTCAAAACTGAAAGTACATAAAACATACGCAACTGACAGCCTCATTCTAGAAGTAATGGTTTCTTTATTTGCCTGTAAAACCAAAATACAGTCCACACTAAGTCTCACTTAAACACAAACTGACAGTTCCTTATGCACAACTGAAAATTTAAAACAAATATCACGTGTGGACATCAGTTAGATGAGTAGATCAATACCACTGTAATGTCTGGCTGCTAAATATGAAGCCAAAGACAGCAGCTGTGTAACTTAGCTTTGCAAGATTGGAAAAAAAAATAGTGGAAAAAAAATGCTTATGAGAATCTCTGAAGCGCGCTAATAATATAGTGTAAAATATAGTATAGTATATATAATATAGTATAAAACTGACCATTTGCTTGACTGTTTCTTGACTGGGAACAGTGAAGGTTAGGCGATATAACAATATTAAACATGCAATGGCAGAAATGTGTCCACCAATGGAGATCTGGCAATATTATGTTCTCCTTGAGAGCAGGTTATGTAGCATATCAGGGCTGGATTCTCATTGCAAATCCAGCTGCCTCATAATTTGGGCAGTGGGACTGCTTACCATGTTCTTTTGTGACATGAGAGCGACTGTTGTTGGTTGTAATGTACCTCTAAGTTGGTTTGCCTACCACCACAGAAGAAGAGCATGAAAGAGAACATAGAGGGGGAGGGTGAAATTCTAAATACAGACCAGGAGGCATCCTAAACAACCCAAGATGAGGGAGAAGAACTAACTAAAGTTACTAAAAGATGGTTTAGGTTTAACCTCAAAGCTGATATTTTAGAGCCTTTTGTTTTTACCTCTTATTACCTCTTATCTCATGTGAGGCAGTTGCTTTTTTTGTATGGAAGCTTCAAATAAAAGAAGAAAATAATCAAATTTTATTAAGTATGGTACACTATGGTTATTTTAAACAATTTCTGAATTGAATTTACAGAATAATTACTGTATCATTACCGTGTTATAAAATTACATGATACCATGATAGAAGATTTTGGCCATTTTGGTGCCTCTAGTAGTCTTGCTGTCATTGTTAGGTTGCCAGGAATACATCAGAGACTCCAGGAAGTCACTGCTCCAAGTCAAGAAATACTCTGGCACATAACCCATTTCATTTTTGTCTGGATTACACAAACAGCATATCATATGTTACATGTACAGGATTGAGAGGGTCACTTAAAAAAAAATGCATGTTATTTATAATTATCTGTTAAAAAATGTAGTAGTGATCTAATCTAAGTTTCACAATATTAAAGTAATGTATTCTGATTATGTTCTATTACGTTTGGATTCCCTCACTACAAAATGTGATGGAATTGTATAGCCTAATAGATGTTTTATGTTCATTTTTAGATTTGTTTGTTCAGCTCACAACTGCACATTTAGATTAATAGTGATAATTATGGCATTTTATTTTACTTTATTAAGTATACTGTTCACACCAGAAAGATGCTGAGAGACTCATGAATTGTTGTAATGTGTGTTCACTGGGCATGGTAGTGTATCATTCTTTATTTTAAAATGTATTTTGCAATTGTAATCCTGCCAATAATCACCATCTTTACTAGATGTATGTGTACTCTGATTTTCTTCTTTTTTTTGGTATCCTAATTACGTGACACCATTACATGTAAGCGGTTACTCATGTATATACATCAGCTTTAGAGATGCTGCTAGACAGCAGAACTAGGCTTGCTGCTTCCCCCTGGATCCAGCATTTCTGTTAAGCTAAGCTAACTGGGTGCTTGCAGTAATCTTCAGAGTTTCAGTGTCCCAGCAGAACAGTCTCAAATAGATCAAAAACTTAGCTGTAATATAGAAAACAGTGAAATTTAGATTTGTGTAATATAGCTGAAAATTTACTGTGACCAAATGTTTCATTTCAGAAGTTATTGATTATTGGGGATTTTAATTATCTCTTTTAAAAAATAAAAAAAAAACAGGAGAAAAGTGTTGAATTTAACCACTTTATTATCAAGGCACACAGGTAATAAACTTAACAAAAAACAAACCAAAAAAATTATTAGCAATTTCCTCATCTTCTCACTCCACTCGGTTTCTGTGTCACATGTCGATGGTGCAACTGAACAACTCACCTGTTAAATGATTGGCTGTTTGCATGTTGCTCATAGCATGCTCCCTTATTAAGGGATATTATAGGCTGTTTATGAGTCAGGGCATATTCACTATGTGCTTTAAGGACGGTTTGCTTAAAATGCTTCAGTTAAACTATTGAACATTTTTTGAACAGTTTTCTTGTTGCTACTGATGATATATATCACTACTGTTTAACTGACCAGGCCTTGTCAAATTTAAATATATTTAATATCTGCTTTGTGTATGTGTTTAGGAGTGTGTGTACTGTGAGGATGCAGCAGCAGCCCCCATTGAGGAGGACCTGCCAGACATGGACATGGGCGAGCTGGGCGAGGAGCTGGGCCAAGAGAACCAGAACGCCCAGAGCCAATCAGAGGAGCCTCAGGCTCAACCAGATGCTGGCTCGTGAACACACACACACACACCGCCAGCAGGGGGACACACTCGACCAGCCATGGACCCTCATGATGCACACACACATACACAATGTGGATGTGGGACAAACACACACATCATGAACTCAAGCAGAACTCTGCATTACCATTGTGGTGAATGTGAGGATGTGTGCCACTTGTGTGTTCATACACGTATGTGTGTGTTGTGTGGAGGACTGCAGCTGAAGTGCAGTGCTTATTGCGCCCACACAGGGGGCAGTAAAACTTAATGAGGGTCTTTGTATGCATGACCTTCATATAGCCAACTCACACACACACGCACACACACACACTGTCTCATTGAAATGATCTGGACCCAGCCCGTGTGGCTGGTGACCTTCAGCCTCGATATATTTTTATTTAATTATTTTCCATCTGCTTTGTCAGAGTCAGAGCTTTACAGCAACACAAGAGTTATTATTTTAAAAAAGACAAATTTGATAGTTAATGGATATCTTCTAAATATATTTGATTAAATAAATATATCTATATTTTGACAAAATAATTGTCATCAAACAATCTAAAGATGTTATTAACAAGCAGCCCAGCATTGCTGTTTAAATACTCTCCTACCAGACATTATGTATATGTTTTCTTGTTTTGCCACGTGGTCACATTGAATTCCCTCAAACCCCAGGATTCCCTTCATTTTTCTATCGGGAACTATGTAGAATAGTTGTGGTGCTCACTGGATGATGTAGTCCGGGTCAAATGACAGGGACCCCCACTTTTTCTATCATGGATAAGTTTTTATCTTACTGATCTCCTTGGCCCTGAGTATTTACTTCATCCAGACACACAGCAATGGTAGAACTTGACTCAACAGCCAACACAGGGCTGCTTCTAACTTTCCACAACAGTGACAATCTGAGACATAGTGCAACATATTCATTTAACTACCTTATTTATTTTCTACCTGATAATGTATCTAGAATTACTTTTTAAAGCTAAAGCCAAATCCATTAAGCTGAAAGAAAGTACTCGTATATGAACAGTTTACAGGCGCTGACAAATAACTCCGTTTAACGTCACTTTACTCTGATAACTTAAAACCAGAACTAGCTCATCCATTTAACAGATTTATCCATCCATCTATCTATCTTTAAGTGTTGTAGGCCTATGCCCATCTCGAAACAGCACTGGTGCTATGAAGAAGTGGGCATCATCACACATTGAAATAAGTATTTTTTCTTATACAAAACAATCAACATCACAAAATTGATCAAAATTAAAAGCTGAGGTTGAAAGGGTACAAACTAACAAAGTCCTTGGAAGAATTTCCTTTTCATCTCCAATTTGTAACTTTTAAATGACACATTTTGCATTGCAGAATAACACAAAAATTGAGTAATATTCTTTTTCTGTCAGTATGGTGAGACTCAATGACAAAATGTCATTTTTAGAACAAACCAGTACTATTTTAGAGATTTATACATTATGCAAAATGATATTATCTCCACTTGCACCATTTTCAGAGACACCTTTCTCTCATAATACTATTTTTCTAGAGTATAAAATAGAAACACATACTTCTTTTTACAGTACTGGCATGTTTCAGGCGTCACCAGACAGTCTCTGCAGGTGTTTGTGCACCAGTGCAGATCCATGAGTAATTTAAAAGCTTTTGGTCAAAGACTTGTGTGATACATATGTCTCTATTGAGCATAAACACTGAAATATAGATTATGGTGGGTAAACTGCATTACATTTGTAGCAAGTAAGGGGTGCAAACCCCTCATCAGCTAACATGAAGTATTAAGGAAACTGTGATCTACATTGGTTCCATTCAGTCGAGGTGAACAGTACAAGAACTGGGAACAACTCTGGTGCTACAGCAGGAAAACTGTTGGGCTTGTGAATGTTACACAGACTGGACCAAGACCATCTCACTGGCTTAGTTTATTTTCATGATTTTCTTTTTTTTCCACTTCTTGTTCATTTGTCAAAACTTTTTGTAATTGTTCTATTTTTCTATTTTTTCTCTTGTGTGTTTTATTTTATTTGTTTGACAAAACTAAGAGCTTGTGAGTGTTGTTTGGGACGAACCCTACCTCTATAATAAATCCCAGGTCATGTTACTGTAAGCAGAAAATAGCATGTGCACACATGTGGGCAAAGAGCAATGGACAGAGTGGTCAGATACTTAAGTGATTCCAGCGAGTACAGAGAGTCTGTCTCAGACGGGCAGAGGTTTGTGGACTTCTTCTGTCTGCTTTCTGTTTCTGTGAATGAATGAATGCACAGAGAGGACAGGCGCCTGACACCACCTTTAGAAACTCTAGTGTGTCTCTGTCTTTTTTTTTTTTTGTCTTTTTTTTTTGTGCAAAATATCTCCAGGGAGGCCTCCAACACTCACCTGTGTATAAACCATTAAGAATGCAAGAATGTTTTTTCTTTATTTGGAAACTGAGATGTGGAAATGAGCTGCACTGAATGCTGAGAATAAGCCAGAGAATGAAGCTGCACTAGTGTTTAAGCCTTACCTTTCTCACAGAGGGAATCTGCTTTTAAATTAATTACACACCGGTGGGCTGTTGGAAGCACCCTGATCTGTAAATGCATACACATGGTACTGGCACACAATGCTGAGTACGGTCATGTACATTTGTTTCATTGCCACTGTATGAGTCTGTGGTATATTAAACTAGCACAGTTCTGTGCATTTTTGTAGGTAAAAGATGTGTTTGAGACATGGAAACTGTTGTAATAAAACTACAGAAATATATCCTGTATGACTCAGATGACTTCTTTTTTTGCTCAGTGCTCAACATTTTAATAATGTACACTGCGGGTTGGAGAAAGAAGAAAAAAAAAAGTAAAGTAACAAGCTGCAAAGCCCTTTTGAGTTTACTCAACTAAGAGCTAATTTGTTGTGTTGATTCAGGTTAAGAGGCCACCTTTTGACCACCCGATGACTCTGTAGAGTTGGCTGCACTCTTAGTCTTAATCACAACAAATGAAACCATTCTTTTGTGAGATAGGTCAAGGGATTTGAATTAGGGTTGCTAACTGCTCATTTACCAGAAAGCCATGGCGCTGCTCTCATTTTTTCTGCCACTGAACTTTTTTTTGTCTGCAGTTAAGGTGGTACTCCAAATTCCATATATAAAGTTGGGAAATTCAAGAGAGACAGACTTAAAAAAAATGTTTTTAATAAAGCTTCTTCTGAGTAACAGAAGACTTCACAAATGTCATTTGCTCTCCCCAGTAAGAGATTATGTGTAAAATTAGTGGTTTTCTTTTCAATGATGTGCAAAGAAAATGTATTGTGTCATACCAAAGTGAATTATGCCTTGCATACAGCACATGTAGCTGCTGCTGCTGCTCCTCAATAAGAAGTGATTGTCCTCTCACAGTCAAAGCCAGTTGAGAAGCGCTCAAGGATGGCAGGGATCCCCCGGGGATCTGTTTCAGCACCATATGCTCGCCTCCGCCGTTGAAACTCTCTCACACCAACTGTTGCACTGCACTGACCTTTAACCTCAGAATTCATATGCACGGTCACAAACCCACAGCTGATGCATCTGGACCTCCCTTCTATCTGATTTTTTTTCCTTTTTCCCCGTTAAAACTGAATCTGGTAATGTGGTCCACCTGTCATCTGTCGCCTTCAGTTAGCAGATTGCAGTGACATGCATGGGTCTGATGGCGGGAAGTATTCCCACAGTCATGAACTCTGGTTTGTATCCTACCAAAATTACGCAATTCTATATAATGTCCTTAAAGTGATTGCCTATTTTCCCACAATACTAGGAATTTCTGTAAGGGGTATTGCTATAATTAGTATGTTTTGGCTACATGTTTGGAGTTTTTAAGGTTAGGTTACAGCTTTATTCAAGGTTTCAGTTCAGTGATGTTTTAGCTTTACCAGAATGGGGTGTGACTGTAACTTAATTTGGTTGAGGGTCCTTTAAATCAACATCCACACCCATTCATCCACCTGCTCCTTTTCATATACCTAAACATTCTCACTGTAAGGTTTCAAACTATACAGCAGCCCAAAATTACAATAACCCGTGTGTTTGAGAACTAACCATATGTTTATGGACATTGTATACTGTAATTTAATTTACTCTGTTTGAGACAGGGTTTGGCTGAAATATACAAAAGACCCAAAATAGAATGACAGAAGAAGTAATCATCCCAGTAAAAGACAGCTGCTCTGTGGATGTTAAACTAAGAACTTCTGGTGGTGAACTTTGGTGAGAGCTGATTAGGAAAACTGGTGAGAAGTTTTCATTTCATGAGCTATATATCCTGATCAGTACATAACTGTGTATGTGTTTGTGTGTGGTGGACAAACAGCACCTTCATGTCCAGTTGAAATAAATAAATTTATAAATACCACTTTATTACTACGCTCTGGTTCTACTGTCCTGAGCCAACTCAGTAAAAACATCAAGTTATAAATCATAAAATCAAACAAAATATGTAAAAGTAGCACTAAAGGAAAACTGTTATATTTACAAGGAAGATATACAGTATATATGTACATATAAAACTATACGTATATGTATCTATAAAGTATGGACAATAGGTTAATATGTTCTAATATCTATAGCAGATCAATGCTATTTAACAAGCTTTAGAGTTGCTAGTGGGTGATTTTTTAATTTTTATTTTTTAGCTGCTCGACAGATTCCAGTATTTATGTTAGATTAAGCTAACAATCTTGTGGCTATAACCTGTGCATATCCATCTTGGTACCACTTTACAAACAGTCTACCCTTATAAATTATTTATAATTAGGATATTAATTAGGTTGTAGACACTTAAATCATAAATAAAAAATTATAAACACATTCTAACAAAATTTTTATACATCAATGTGAGTTCACTATTTGGCAAGATCCAATCAGTGCTTACTAACAATCTTACTAATGAGTTACTAACATTTAAAAGCAGAAAAAGGAGGCTTATTGTAAAGCGTAAGCTGCAATACATCCTCATATCCATGACTTACCACCATTTGTAATTGGCAAAGTGTAAAATACATCACCAGGTACTAATGAGTTAACTACCATTTATCACTGACAAAGGGAGCCTTACTGTAGAGTGTAAACACTGCATGGTGGAAATGTCATGGTCAACAATATTGCCAAAGCTTTAGTGTACAAATCTGTTAATTTGATGCCAAATGAAACTTTTCGACTATTACGATATGCTGACAGTGGTTAAATGCCAGAAACTTATTAACAAATATCAAATGAAACTGACAGGTATAAATGCTGCTGATGGAGACGTCAAAGTAAGATAAATGAGTAATGTGATTTGTGCCTTAGCCTACAGATAAATGTGGGTTGCTGCCCTTTTTGAGCCTATTAATATGTGTTTTTAAAATATTATTTGTAAGGGTAGAATTATTAAGTGGTTCCTCAATTTCCTCATCTAAATCTCAACAAGAAATCAAATAACCATATTCCAAAAACTATTCCTTTAATATTTTACAAAAATATTAAACAATTTTTATTTAGATTAAACTAAACAGCATATGCCTTAAGTAGTTTGAATTAGCTTCATTTCGACCTTTATTAACACACATCATGCTTCCTTCTGCGTGGTGATATGCTGGAGGGTGTAATTGGGTAGGAAGTAGTTCCTACATGAAACTGTTCTCCAGGTCTGTGGATTATGTTTGGTCATCAGGTCATGACCTCTGGAAAGATACATTGCTGTTCAATTTTTCAAATGTATTTTTGGCACTTTGAGCACCACAAGCTGAGTGCCATCCAGTTCTACTATAGTCCACAGAAGGCAGACATCTTTGTAAGCTGATATCTGAAACAGGAACAATTTTAGGGTTGCCAGGCTGTAAAAAAAAAAAAAAGAAAAAAAGAAAAAAAAAGCTGATTTGGTGCTACCATCTCTGCAAGGAGCCATATCATTCTTAGACTACTTTGTTTTTACTTTGAATTTTGTATGCAGGACTTGCAATTGGAACATTCTGACCCTGAACAACAGATAATTTAAAATTATAAGCAAAAGATTTGAATACTTATGCCATCACTGGGTTGTAACCTGCGCGCTTGTGTGTGTGTGTGTGTGTGTGTGTGCGCGCGCGCGGTCTCTTTGATGAATTTGAGCCTGCTTGTATCCTTTGAAGCTGCGACCATTTGACGCTCTTCTGTCAAATGGCCTCAGCTTTGATCAGCGCCTCCTCCGCTCCCATTTCAATGTGTTTCCTCCGTCGTTCACACCCAGGTTCTTCCCCCTCCACCTCCACCCGGGGTTATTCGTCTCAGACTCCAGCATCATCTGAGAACAGGCAACGAGCGACATGAACTAATATTAGCCTGTTGGTGTAGAATATGTTGTGAAAAGCGAGAGAAAACTGTATAAAGCGGTTATTCTCCACTTTTATATCAGGAACTGAGGGTCCGTGTTGCGGTACGTCTCTGTCGGCTGACGGCTGGTCCAGACAGTCCAGACAGGATCTAACAGGCCTTTGTCAACACACTCATTGTGTGTGAGGTGAGAGTGAAGACACTTGGAGAGGTGCCGACTCTTTCATGTGCAGTGAGAAGGGATTGCATATCAGACGTGGTTATGCTGTATATTTGAATGTCTTCAAGATCTGTAGACTAATTTCGCTTTGACCATAGGCGCAAAGTAGGGAGAAAATATCTCCAGTTGAGATATCTCTCATCAAAATTAATTTAAGGTTGTCTATTACTTAATAATAGATGTAAATTAGGATATCACAACACATTCTGACAAGTAAAAACTTAATTTAAGATTAGCTATCTTAAAAGGATATGTAAATATATTTAATTGAGGGGAATTAAAGATGTCTTGACCTGAATTTATGCTCATAAATTTACTATAAGATCTGACAATTTATTACTTTAAAAAAATCTAGGAAACCGATTGTCTTGAAAAAAGTAAGTAAACATAACTATTAGTCTGAAAACTCCTACAAAGAACTTCTCTTATTCTGTTGATTTTGGAGGCCCCTGTGGCTAAAAGTGGTAGGTTGCACCATAATAAACAGAATCTACTGTCAGAAGTCAAATTAAAATCTCCTCCTGCTTCTTTTTAACTAGCCAGTGCACTACTCACTGTAACATTCCCTGGGAAAATGTAAACAGGCTAATTTCATCTTATTTTAAGGAGACTCCTGACTAGGTAGCAGCATTAAGAATATCTACGTATAGCCAATCTTATTGCTAATGGTCTCGTTAACTCGTCATTTTGTATGGAAGCCCTTTCCCACCAATAACAGAAAAATATATCAGCACAGTCTTCATACAAATTAACCTGGCCTAGGCTAATTTGAAATAAAAAAGTACACTTTCAACAATAAATGAACATAACCTGACAATATTTTTACCTCATAAACCCCAGTGTAACCTTCTTACCAGTTTTTTCTTAACATTTCTTTATCATGTTTCCTGCCATTATACACTGAGTCAAGTCAGGCAACAGTTTTTCAGTTACATGACTTTATTTATCAAAATTCAGACGTTATGCTGGCATTTCTAAACATCATTACAACATAAAGTGGTCATTCTGAACAAAGCTACTGCTCCAACAATAAACTACAGGTCTTATGAAATACAATAGAAATATTTATATTAATCAGAGGCATTGCCAGTTCAGTTTCTAAAAGAGCTTCATTTCGCCACATACAAACCTATTTACACAGTTATTGACAAAAAAGAAAAACAGAGGGAACTTGAATTTCCTCGTCTGTCCTTTGTTGGGTTATAAGTGAGTGTTGAGTGGGAAGGTCTCATCTTGCTCCAGGTGTAAAGAAAAGTCACAACAGAGGACTGAAAGCCGGGAGAGGGGGTGTACTTTAAGAAGGCCCCAAGCTGCAGGGACCCTTGAGAGGAAGGGCCCCTCTAATGAGATACAGGAAAACTCCACCCGTAAACACTCCGTTAGACATTTTTCAGTGGTATCCAAAGCACTTAAGGAGTTTTTTTTTTTTTTTGATGAGATGATGAAGTTGCACTGTCTACTTCTACTACATTTCCCAGAATGCCAGTGAAAGGCTGCAAAGTTGCTGCATTCAGGTTGTGGTGATGAGTAATTCCACAGTTTTGGTCCCTCCACAAAATGCACAGTGCACACAGCATTTTGGTCAAATGAGTGGACACATTGGTCTCTCTGTGTCCTCTGGAACAGATGTGATTACTGAACATCAATATGGGGAATCCAGAAAATAAAAATCCATGTATGTGGCCATCTGCAGAGGTAAATGAGCCCAAATGAAAGATAGACCACCAAAAATGGTTATTTTTGAAGTGTTTAGGTATCATATGGTGGAATTCTCCTTTCCATTAGGAGGCCCAGTGTCACGTCCTACTTCAACATACACCAAATGCATCCCATCCAAACCCCAGACCCCTACCAGGGTCTCCACATGGACCGTGGGTAGGTCATGGTGGGCATGCTCAAGGTCTCCCTGCTCTCCAAGCCCTCAGTGGAGCTCTGGTTGTGCTCGCTGTCGGTCTCATCCAGGTCGGAGCACAGGTCCTCGCTAGACGTGGTGGACGGGGCTGGGGAGAGGGCTGAGGATGAGCCGCTGGACAGACTCCGTCCTCCAGGTGAGGCAAGAGTTGCGCAGAGCGCCTCGCCGGTGCTGTGCCAAGTGCTGCCGTTATTTCCAGAAGTGTCAGTGATCAGATCCAACAGCACGTCCTGGAGGTGGTCCTCGTTCAGGGGCATGCACTCCAGCAGATGGTTGAGGAGCTCTGCCGCCACCGTCGCATCTATCCCAGGACAGCTGGACACGAACATGTGGACTTCGTGCATGCACTGGATATAGCCGGCCGCAAACCTCTCGCTGGCTTCTCGGTTGAGTGCGTCTGTTTCTGTGGGAAGAGGACAGAGTATGACATGCCTGTGTTGTACTGTAACTGGACTGGTTGTGGTCCCAGCAAAGTTGTTATCAGTTAAGGGGTTGCATTTCATCATAATGAAGAGGTAGTGCCTAGAAGGAAACCCTGGACACACGAAAGATCTTGCAAGAGTGATTGTTTTCACCCAAACCATGAACTTTCCCTAAAGCTGGTATCATACTTTCTGACAGCATTTTATGTTGGCCATGAAGGTCTGCTGGGGTCTGTGTGATGTAAAGAATTTCTTCATCAGTGGGTGTATGCATAGACTGTGCAGACATCTGTGTGCTCCCAATTTATCGTGACCATGTGGACTTGTCTGCAGACCTTTCCATGCTGCCATGACGTTCTATTGTGCACGTGTGGAGCACGTACTCAAGGCAGACTCCAGAAAGTAATATGACCAGAAATAATCGGTGTCCATGAGGTCTGCAGCTGTCCATGTATGTGTCTGTTTGGGACTGTAATACAGCCCCAACAACCCTAATGTTTTCTGTCCCTATTTTGTCACCTCATCCATAACTTAGATAAATCTGCTTCCACTAAGGGTTCTAACTATTTAGATTTAAACTGGGATGATGTCAGTGTTGCAATATCAGAGTGGACATAAGCAGGGGTTTTTGAGTTGTAATGTGGTGATATATCGTTAATATTGTCCTTTTCTTCATGGTCAAATCATAGTTAAATTAGACAATATTTCTGAGTGTGTTGGATAATTCTAGGTAAGTGAAATTAACACCTGTTGGCTCACATAATCAATCTTAATAAAGACATTTTCTCCAAAATATCAGTATGTGAAGCCAACTAAAAGATGACATTGCACCATAGGTTTCTCTGATCATGCACAGCACTGAATCACTGAGGTCAAGGACAAACTTTAGCTGTCAGGTTATAACTGAAAAGTAATGCAGTCTTTCCCACTGACATACTGAGAATTTTATGACTAAATTCCCCTAAACTGCTTAGTGAGCAAGTAGTATGAGAGTGTAAGTGTAACAGAGTTGTGCTGACCTTGGGTTCGGTTCTTCAGTATGTCCTCCACCTTTTTCACTGTCATCTCCAGCACTTCTGCGTTCTCCATCTTTGAGTGAAACTGTGGAAACAACCAGCAGAGCTCCATCAGAACCAAACTTTACTTCTATATTAAGACTAGGCAATGTATAGATACTATATCGATATTGTGATATGGGACTAGATATCATTTTAGATTCTGGATATTGTGACACAAGTGTTGTCTTTTATTAGTTTTAAAGACTATTCTAGCTGATAAATAATTTGCCTTTACCCAGTTAGTCATTATATCCACTAGAGTTGCAGCAATTATGAATAAATTATTAAATTAATCACCAACTACTTCAATAATTGATCAATAAGTTTGAGTCATTTTTTTAAGATAAAAAAAGTCTGAATTCTCTGATTCCAGCTACATACAAAGAATATTTACTGGTTTCTTTATTCCTCCATGACAGCAAACTGAATATCTTTTGGTTCTGGACAAAACATGACACTTAAGGACATTGCCTTAGGTTTTGGGAAACACTGGTTGACATTTTCACAATTTTCAGACAGTTCATACATCAAACAACTAATAGATTAATCCAGAAAATAATCAACTGATTATTCAACAATGAAGATAATCATTGGTTGCAGCACTAATATCCACATTACTCATGATTATTTACCCAAAATCTCATTGTGTTAATATTTTGAGAAAACACTCATCACAGTCATCCCTGCAATATTGTCGCAATTTTGAAAAATACTGATATTGAGGTATTTGGTCAAACGTATTTGAGAATAAAACAACAAGGACTGTCCACCTTCGTGAAAATGAAAGTATATAGTGACAGTCTGTACAGAAGGATAAAAATCCTTTTTTTGATGTTCATCTATTACTGGCCCTTTCCTTGAAGCGCACCAGATTTTTCATATTTTACATTACCAACAGCACTATTTTTTTTTTTTTTTTTTACCCCGTGCAGCACATATTTTCTCAAACATCATATCTGATATATGATATGATTTTGGCCCTGCTTTGAATCCCAGGGACAGGTGAGCTGAGGTGCAGTGCACTGTACTCACTTCTGTGTCTGCCAGCAGAGTTCGCAGCTCCTGCAGACTCTCATTGATGCGCGCTCGTCTCTTCTTCTCTACCAGAGGTTTCCTGGTCTGTAGGATCACAAACATCATACTTCATTCAATGACGCAAACTTACAGCTGTGTATAGAGATAATATTGTTATTTCTCGCCTTCTGTCTCTTCTTTAAATGCCTTACAGACTGTCACCGGCATGACAAGTGCGTCACAGGCGAGTAGGTTAAGAAAGAGCCTGCATGTTGTTTCCGCTGTGGGTACCTTTCTGTCCGCTTTCTGAATCCCGTACTCGGACTCATCTACGTCCATATCCAGTCCGGTGCTGCTGGGCCGAGCCGAGGGGGCCATGTTGGTCGGTTCGCCGCTTCTGTGGCTTCTCCCACTGCTGCCTCTTCCTCCCGAGCCGTCAGCGAGGGGCAGCTGGCAAACGGAACCGGTTTCAGGAAGGAAAAAAAAACTCGCAGGCAAGGCGAGGCGCCCTGTGTTTATTGTGCAATCCTAGCGAGACGTGCTGCTGGCGCTGAGTGGCTGTTGTTAGTATTTATAGGGGCTTATTAACATGTGAATAGGGGCAGAGCTGCTCTCGCTGGGGGACAACAGAGCGCACACGGCCGGAGCCAATGAGCGCCCACTCCCTTTGTCTCCGGTCAGCCCCGGTCTGCGCCCCGAGGAGCCGGACGGGCTTTAATCAGACAGTTTGTTGTGTTAGGGGACCGACCGCTCGTTTTTTCACCCACCCGCTGTTGGTATTAATCAAGTGTGTGTGCTTCCATTCAACTGGACACAGTTCATTATTATCATGCAGAGGCAGAACAGGCTGCTAGTGTGCTAGCATCACATATATTATGAAATAAAACTCTGTGATATATGATAAATAAAAAATTAAATCACATCTAGAGCTTTAGTAGGGCATTATTATTATAACAAGGTAATTTCACGTTATTACAACATACAAATTAGCACGTTATAACAAGATTTTTTCTTGTTATAAAACCACACTAGGCTTGTCTCCTTACAACATGAAAGGTTTCATATTATAACAAGGTAAAAAAAAATATATATATATATAACAGCACGTTATAACAGTAAGTTATCACGTTATAACAATTAACTTTTATTCTATTTTCATGTTATAACACATTTTCACATTATTACGACATACAAATTTATCAAATTATAACATGACGTTATAACACGAATGGATTATTTTTAGATCAAGATGTTTTTCATGTTATTATAAGATATTTTAACATTACAACACACAAACCTATCATGTTATGACAAGAAGCTTTTCTTGTTGTAACACTATCTTGTTATAAAGTGAAAAGTTCATTGTTATAACGTGATATTTTTCATTTGTCATAACTTTTATTTTTATAACACGTTTTGAGAATATAAATGATCAAGTTATGTTATAACAAAATATTTACACGTTATTACAACATACAAATTCTCACGTTATTACGAGATAGTTTCATGTTATTACTACGTTTTCATAACATCACATTATAACAATAAACTTCTTGTTACACTGCTATACTATTTATCTTGTTATAACCTGAAAAGTTTCACGTGATAACGAGGTAACTTATACATTTATAACCACATGTTATTACAATATAAGTTATCACATCGTAACATGAAAGCTTTATATAACAAGATGTTTTCATGTTATAACAAGATATTTTCACATTATTATGACAAACAAACTTATGATATAACAAGAAACTTTTGTTGTTATAATGCTATTCTATTTATCTTGTTATAATGTTAAAAGTTCCTTGCTATAACATGATAGTTTATATTTTTTTCACGTTACAACAATATAAGTTATCATGTTATCACATGTAATGTTTCATGTTATAAAAAGATAAATTGTACATTGTTGTAACTAAAAGGTTTCTAGTTGTAATATGAATGTTATTACATTATAGCGTTTTTTAAAATGTTTTTTTTATGTTACAATAAATTATTTTGTTATAACATGGAATGCTTCACGTTATAACAAGATAAAAAAGTATATTGTTGTAACAAATTTTTTTTTAACGTGATAATTTTGTATGTTGTAATAATTGATATTCTAACATGAAAAACATCCTGTTATAGCAATAAACGATTTACGTCATAACGCTTTTCTTTTTCTGCCGTGGCAGCAATATGCTTCCGTACTGTAGCACTTTATTAACTCAAATAATGTGCAAGAAGAGCTTTGATGTACGTTCAATGTATAGAAGACAAAAAAAAAAAAAAAAAAAAAAAAATCCTATTCAAAATAGTGCGTTGTGCAATTTTGTTTTCACTGTCACTGAGAATCTGCCCTGTCTGTTTTTGGCCCTACCTCCTTCTTCGTTGTGCTGGTCTTTGTGTCCGAGCCTCTGCAGATTTACCCGGCTGTTTGGCGGATGTAACGCGATGCCTTCAGTTGGCAGCTGCTGCTGGCGGCCCCTCGGCCCAAACTGAATCAGCCGGGGGAATTAAGGGCCCTTCTCCAAAGAAAGCGACAGGTGTTGGCCTGCGCCTCGTTTGTTCTCCCTGTTGTTTGGTGACTTCTGATGTGTGTGTGCAACTGCATTCTCACGTTGCTCTGCTGTAGGACACTCTATGATATTTGGATGATTTCGCAGATAAAACAGTGCTGCATGGTATATTTATTGTAATGTGGTGTGTGCAAACATGTAAATAATGAAGCTGTCGTCCTTTAAAAACATTTGTACTGTTGAGAATTAAACGATGCTGCTATTTGTGATATCATCAAGTTGGATTTTCTGCGTTTGGATGTGCTGGTTTTAGTCCTTTGCGCACAATGACTATTTGTTTATGTCTAATAAGAGCGCTCAACCCTCTGCCCTCGTTATTATACATTTTGTGCGCCGCATTATCATGCAAATCAACCTCACAACAGAGCAGTTCTGTCTACTCGAAAGAGGAGCACGCAGGCATCTGTGCCACCTTCCAGGTAAATACAGTGATGTGTTTTCAGGTGCTCTTTTACGCACGGTGTTTCCACAAAAAGCACCACTAAACTCTAGTGCCCCAAATGAAGGAAGAGTTTCAGACCTTTCAAGTGGAGGGGTTTTGGCACCTCGCCACCCCCAGATCCCTGTTCCAGATCTTTAATGGTGTGGACTAGAGAGCAGCTGTCTCGGCTCGCTTTTGTTGCTGAGCTGCGCTGAGGGACCAGGCGTCCCCCTCTCTCCCTCTCTTCAGACCCGCCGCCTGGCTCCATGTGGCGGCCAATCATAACGGCAATAATAGCGGGAGAGAAGGCCATATGCACGTTTCTACTTCTCAAAACCCAACGATGAATTGCATCGTTATTAAAAGGCAAATATACCAGAACACTCGTTGTTGCAGCCTGACGATTTGTGCGCACAGGCGGAGATGAAGATGATGTTTAAAGGTGCTTCCAAATAATTTTTCCTAACCTCACTGGGTCCCTTGTCTGATTACCCAATTTTCATGTCTACCAGAGGCCAAAAAGAAGCAGAGAAACTCTATGCAGAGTCCAGTCCCTGTTTTAGACACCCTTTATTTATTATTCATTTAGATAAACCTTGGGATGGGTGTCCTCTCAGTTACAAAAATGCGAGTTGTTGGGCCATGAAATTAAAGGGTCATTTCCCCCAAATAATAAACAACTATTTTCCTGCTTATCTTACAGGAGCATTTTAGTTTAGTGGGCCAGGTTTTGAGATACCTGTATCTAATATTTATGTCACCACCCCAAATACGATGGAGATGAATAATTCCACCACTTCATGGTGCTAAAGCAGACCTGGGAAAATGTAGGGCAGGAGTCAGATCCAGTCCATAAGGTTTCCTGAGTACTTGGAAATATTGCAATAAAAAACGAACATAGACAGTCAGTACAATTATATTCTTTCTTTTAATTATTTTTTAAAAATGTCTTACTTTACATTTTTACATTAAAATGTTCTGATGGGGTCAGTGTGTTCACTGGTAATGTTGATGATCTGTATCTTTTAAAGTATAACTTTATTTTCTCAATGCTGTACATCCATTTTCTTCTATCTTGCTGCATTTATCATTGCAACCTGTATCTAGCATACATAGCATACCATAATATTTTATGTTTTGGGCCCTGCCAGCATAGATAATTAGCCAGCAATTCATCACATTGAAGTTTCAGAAAAAGTGATCAGCAGTAGAAGTTCAATACTGTTAGCCAGCTATTAGCTCTATGTGGCTACGAGCCCTATGTAGAACATTTAAATACATTATTAGAGATTTGGCCATTATTAGAACCTTATAATACATTTGTGTCTGTGCTATGGCAATCTGATTTCTCATGTGGCATTCCCTTGAAAAATAACTGCCCATCCCTGTGCTACAGTATCACAAGATGAAAGTGGAAATTTCAAAGGCAGCATGTCTCTCTACCACCAATGCTTACGTGGGATAATCTGCAGACCTCACTGTGAACAGTTTTTGCTGGAGCTGCCTTGTACCAAAGAAATAGTCTGGAAACTGTCATAGTAGGAAAAGCACAGGCGTTACAGTTTCCCAGTGAGCTATAACCTTGTGGGGTATTTTGCCATTGTTCATTTTGTTATTTATGCCCGTGCTTTTCCAAACATGTCCTCTGCATTGAGCACCATAATTGAAATCCTAATCACCTCCATTGTGTTGACTAAGCAGACCTCATTATATACAACTGAAACACACTAACACAACAGGTAAGTTAGAAAATACGCTGCTTTGTGATTTGGGTGAACTGACACTTTTCAATCAGACTGTAATTTTGATCACTAGGGGGCAGAAAAACTCCTAAACTCCTGACATATTATCAGCATATTCAGCAGTTGTAACTCATGTGTTAGCCTGCAAAAAGACATTAAACAGCATCATCTTTCATGGAAAACATTTTGACATCACAATAGGAAAAGCACATGATAAATTGAATGATGGCAGAATTCCATTAAACACAGGTATTACCAAAGATACTTATCGTCGTCCTGTTCCATTTAGATCCAACAGAGTCAGGGTGCTGTCATTGTGTTGACTCACTGGAAAGCCTCTGCTACACTAAATGGAACAGGACCTTAATTAATCACTGTGTTTACCCTACTACTTCATATAGATATGGCTGCCAAAGATCTATTGTGAATGATGGCTCATGTCACAGTTGACTGTGGAGCACTTGAATAGAACAAAGTCAATGTTATTGCAGCTCATAGTAACACCTGTGCTTTTCCAACAATGACAGGTCAAAATGTCTGCTGTGAAAGGGGCCTACACTCACTTCACTTTTAGCTCTGTTTGGTCTGGCTACCCTGTTAGCTTTCTTCCCAAGCTAGCTGCTAACTTTGTCTGACATTGTTGCTGGGCAGGTGGAGTGTTTATCTGAGTTTGTTTACTGATAACACCTGTTTGCTGCCACTGGGACTATTCTGTTCAGTATTTTCAGTTGAAGCCATTAAAACAATGAACTTGTGAGAGGCTAAAAAGATGCAATGAACAGCAAAATAGACCAGCGTCACAGCAGCCATTCTGACGTGTAATAATAGGATAAACCCCGTTGTTACCAATGACACTAATTAAAGTTCTATTCCATTCAGGTCAAACAGAGTCAGGGTGCTGCTATTATACATGTTAGCTCACTGAAAATGCTCTGCTACACTAAATGGAACGTGACCTTAAAGCTACTACAAGTAACTTTTTGTTGATTTTGGAGGCCCCTGGTGACAAAACCTGTAGTAATTTCACCAAAATAACTACAAAATGTACGGAAAAAATATCTAAATAAAAATCTCCTCCTGCTTCTCTTTAACTGGCTAATTTACGTCTGAGAAGATGTAAACACAGGCTCATTTTATCTGAATTCAAGGAGAATCCAAAATATGCAGAAACAGTTGCTCTTCTCGTGTATGGTCTTGTTAACTTATGTATGTCAATAATAAATTGAGACTGTTTGATAACCAGCCAAACACTTGTAGCTTTAATTAGTTTAATTGGAAATGTCTGTTTTTGCCCTTCTATTTCCTATCAATATGGCAAGCGTGAAAAAGGTCTCACGGTTTATATAATTTAATATGTCTCTGTTAGTGACTCCTTTCTCAGTCAATACACTACATGAGCTTATTGATTAATTCAGCTTTTAAAATGTTATTTAAAAAAATTAACTTACTATAACAAGGATAGTCTGTTGGCTAATATCTCTTTTTTCAGGTACAGGGCTGTGATGTTAATTTCTACCTAATCCTTCAGTGGTAAACATCCAGGCTCACTGTTGTAATAAATGCTTAAATAAGTCTCATTTGATAATTATATTTCATGCAGCCATGATATAGTAGGGTAAAGACAAGTACCTGTTAACAATGAGATTAAGCTCCAGTTCATTTAGTGTATCTTTACGTGGTGTCTTTTCAGTGAGCCAGCAGCAAAGTGACCCTGTTTGAACAAAACCTTCATTAGTGTCATTGGTAACACTTTTGTATGCCTAACTGTATGTATGTCAAATTGGCTGCTTTGAAAAGAGCAGTTTGAACAAGGTTGTTCATAAAGCTGAATAAAATCTCAAGAGAGTACAATAAGTTTTATTATTATTAATAATGTTTGGGTTAATTATACAGGAAGGGAGGAAGACATAAAAATCTATGCAAAGCAATGCAAACAGTCTAAGAAGCAAAGTCATGCCTTATAATATCAAATAAATAAAGCTGTTAATACAATAAATAGATGGAAGATTAATAAGAGCCTTCTATAATGCAGGCTACAAGAAGTCAACTTCTGAAGAAGTACTGAGAAAAGGTCTGTATAGAATCATTATAGCACACCTACAATAATAATCACTGGAACAAAACTGCCCCACGTTTGTCTTCTGAGCAGCATATCTATAAGATACATAACAGAGGATGGTCTAACAAAATGGAGATCATTAATCCACCAGTTCACCAGGGCCTCCACATCTCCAGCATCCCCAAGTGGGAGCTGTGGAGTGCTGGTCTCTCTCGCTGCCCAGGCACATGGCAGGTGGGCCCCTCTCTCTGGAGCTGCCTCCCTGCAAGGGGGTCTCCTCTGAGGGGCGTGCTGGGGAGCCCCGTGCCTTGGCTGGCTGGAGGAGGGACATCATGTCTTGGTGAGGGCTGGAGGGGGCGCTCATCGCTGGACCTGGGCAGGGACTTGAGGAGGTGGTTGAGCAGGCGGGAGCCCAGGGTTTTGTCCATCCAGTCGCAGGTGAGCAGCATGTTGTGGACCTCGTGCATGCACTGGATGTAGCCGGTGCTGTATTTCTGCTGGGCCTCCAGGCCGATTGTGGGGTCTGGAGGAGAGAAGAGAGGAGGT
Source organism: Lutjanus campechanus (assembly GCA_027495735.1). NCBI lineage: Eukaryota > Metazoa > Chordata > Actinopteri > Lutjaniformes > Lutjanidae > Lutjanus > Lutjanus campechanus. Next base: position 41,045 of record JAJHUR010002383.1, on the reverse strand, counting down.
GTGAGGCTACAGCAGCACCTGGTGGTGACAGCACAACATGCAACTGGTACAACAGCCTTAAAAGTGATGCTGTGTCCCACCAGGAAACTGAGAAACGCAAATTCACGTTACTAATAAGACCAAATGACAACTTTACAGCTGAATACAGTATCTAAATACCTTATATTTAATATCTTATTTATGTGGTTCCTGTTGTTTATATTTCATCTTGTTTATATTGAAAACTAACTAACTAACTAACTAACTAACTAACAGTACAGACATAAGCAAGAATGATCTCAAGGCATTTTTCAGATCGAATTGTCTAATTATTGACCCGTGGAATAACATTGGCTATATGATCGATATGACGCCAGTATTAATAAAAACTATAATGTAGAGGAATCAAAGCATTGCATTAAACCCCACATACCACGTGTGGCCCCCAAAGACAAGTGCACTCACAGAGCCACTTTCCTTACCGTGGAGTTTAGTGCTCTGGATGTTTTGCAGATGTTTCACTGTCATCTCCAATATATCTGCTTTCTCCAGTTTGGATTGCTGTTGAGAGATGAAGAGCAGTTTTTAAGCTAACTTAATTCAGCCTCAATTGTACATTCACTTGTACAGGAGATGGGACAAGTGAGGAAATACTCACATCAAGTCTGAAGGCTCCGATCACAGTTTCTTTCAGCTGATCCAAACAGTTGTTTATCCTCTCTCGTCGTTTCCTCTCAATGAGTGGCTTTCTCAGCTGTACGGGTAGAAAATAAATAAAATAACGTCGGTTAGAGGCAGCTAGGGTGGTGTGGTACCATGTTGGACTGCAGAGGACAACGTGTGTGCGGTCCACACTTCATATCCTTCGGAAAAAATCGATCAAAAGTATATCCAAGCGTAAAATACCTTTCTATCCTCCTTGGCACTGGGATGTTTCCCCACGTTGTGCGCCATAGATGAAGCAGTCATGTTTCCTCTCGGGTGTCTGTGCGCTTGTGCCTCCTCTACTCTGAATCTTTGCGCGTCTCTAGGGCCCTCGGCGCTGCTCGGCCCTCTTATTTATCGGCCGCAATTAGCATGAGAATGCTCCAACTCTTTGGCTGCGGGATTTTCCCACACACGGGGTCCCATCAGTCAAGACTGACAGGTCACTGGCTCCATTCAATAACCCAGAGACCCGGCCTAGAAAGAAAAAAAAAAATACTCACAAGCGACAGATGTCCAGCCTGAAACCATGCACTACCCTCCACCTTCCACCCTCCACCCAACCCCACTCTCCACCCAACAGAAAACCGCAGTTTCCTCTTCTCCCATGGATGAACAAGAGTGTGCAGTTACCGTGCTTTACTCCGGGGAGCCCCTGGCCTATTCTTTTCAGCAGCAACATTACACTACCTGTAAAAAGGCCAAACCTATTCCCTCAAAGCTCACAGGAGGACACAATAGACTGACAAATCACTTGAGGATATATCGGCCTGTATACAGGCCTGCCTGTATAGAAGAAGTCTCAAATATTTTTCTATCAGCTATTCATATTATTTTAAATCTAATTCGTAAGTAGCCTGTAATTATTATTCAAAACAAACTTTCCTCGTCAAATAAATGTTTTAAGTTGTACTTGAGAAAACATGTTCGCAGTGTTTTCATTATTGTGAAAAAAAGCAATCATGACTTATCTTTAAGTGTATTCCACTGTAATGTTATGAATGAATCCCATTCAGCTGTCTGCTTGAGTGATGTCTTGTAGATTACAGCAACTTGAAATTGCTGTTCCTTTAACCTGCTATTCTTATTTCAGTAAAAGCATGTCAGTTAGTTTTCTGCAAGAATTGTGCATAATGACATGATGTCCACATCTTTGCAAGATTAGGTTAAATGTAAAGTCAGGCAGGTTAAATGTAAAGTGAGATTTGTGATCAAATGATATGTTATGTTATACATAAAATGGTCTACCTTGGATAAATTGTGTTTGTTTAAGTTTAGTAAACTTGCTGACAAAACCGGCTATCATTAAGCCATGCTAACATTAAGTCATGATAACATTATCCATCATATTAATTACATTTAACAGTTTAAAATAACTAACACTAAGGTTGCACTAAAAAATGCTTCTGTGGAAACCATACTATTAGAATGTAAAGGAACATTATTTTACTTTGGGATAAAACAATTAACTGAGTTGGAAAATTGGAAATATTTGAGTTGACCTGCCTTAAAGTTACACTCTGTTTTACATTATATAACTTTGTAACTTGATTTGAAAAACTTAATGTTATCAATTGAAGTATTTTTTTCAAGCTGGCCCAACAATTCTCTCTCAACATTTTATTAATGTAGACACACATCGAAGTTTTTATCATGAATGTTTTTTTCAAATTCTTGCAAAACAGCGTATGGGAAGTGTCCTAATATGCCGATCATGTTTTTTGGAAACTCAGTGTAAGGAGTTGATTGAACTCTGTAGTTCTTCAAGTTAGAAGAGCTCATGTTTATAAGTTCTGAAAGTAAATACTAGATTTTTTAAGTTTAATTACCTTGAATAAATAAAACTTGTAAATTCATGTTAAGTTAATGAGAAAAGTTTAAATTCCTGAATGATTTTTAACAGTGCAGTAGTGACACAAACACACACACAACTCTCTTCTTTTTGAGGACTTGTCTTCCAAGAGCACCACTCTTGCAGCAGTGTGCTTAGCCGACTTTGATCACTGTCCGTGTTTTCAAATGTCAGACATCTGCTGTTAACTGTTAGTGAGCAGATGTCAGATTGACCAGATGTCCCCCCACCTTTGGGTCCCTTAAAGCGAGGGCCCCTGTTTTAGAGCCACGCGACTGCCAGGCGAATGCCGGGTCGTGGGAACCGGAGCTGAACAAAGGCCTCTATTCATTCAGACCTAATCAGCATGAAGAGCGTAATAACCACCAGAGGAGGGTGGACAGTCCGGCCGAGAAGGAGGAGGAGGAGGAAGAGGAGAAGGAGGAGGAGGAGGAGAAGGAAGCTTTGGCAGGTGACCAGTGGATGACCAGTCCCATAGCCAGGTGTAATGAACAGCAATCAGGCTACTGTGAAGATATAGACAAATCAGTCAAATAGATTTGACTTTTAAAAAATCATCAAAGCATCAACTAGGCCTTTACAATAACTAAAAAAAATGTCACATGAGCCTTGCATGTGTCCAGGGGTTTTCATGTTAATAGATTTTTTTTTACCTTGTTTGACATCTTTGTAACGAATCGGATTAATGTCAAGTTGTCATAACAATTAATGACATTTTTTGAGGAGACTGGGGGCGGTTTTAAGACATTCATTTCCTCCAGATGATGACACTCTGCACGTGTTCAGTAGAATTGTCTCACTGCTCAAGGAAAAGGAGGAGGATCATTTCAGCTCACCAGAAGTCTTCATCAAAAGACTGATTTTGAGGTAGAAAAGTTACTTTTTGGATGTACAGTATTTTTCTTCTTCTTCGGGTTACTGGTCAGAAATGACCATGAACAAACTATGCTAATATAGATGTTATTCGCTAGCATGTAAGATTTGATCATGGCTGTAAGACTGGGGACAGTTGTAACTTTAACTGCCATAAATTTAATTATGTCATTATTTGATGTGTTGTCACTGTAACTTTGGCTGTGAAAAATTAAACACAGACTTGTTTCATCTGATTTTAAGCAGAATCTGACCTGGCAAAAGGTATGAAGTTTAACTATATAGAAATAGCTGATCTTCTTACTGATGGTGTTGTTTGCTTATGTAGATCATATAGAGGCATCAGTTATACATTCTGGCAGTTTAAAGCTCTTTCTAGAAGTGTGAAGACCTGAATCTGATATTTTCCAACATAATTTGTCACTTCTGTTCTTTAAGTTTGAGTACCTTACAATTACAAATGGACACAACTTGGAAATATAAATAATTTTAGAGACATAACAAAGCTTCCATCATGTCTGTCTTTAATAAAAGATAGATTTTCAATTCAAATACATTACATGCTGAAGTATGCTGATAAGCTAACAAGAATGTTTCTTCACAACAGTGTTGGATAAGTTAAGTGAACAAGCAATGAACAAGCATTTAGTCTTTCTTTACCTGATTTAAAATGGAAAAAAAAGATCTATTTACATTGAGTTAAAGCTAAAAGCTGAGTTGAGAGGAGTCTGTTTAAAAGAGTAGGTCGGGAAAGTTGGTTTCCCTACATCCGAAGAAACAATTTAACAGAATGTTCTGACTTCTTAAGTTAGAAGAAGGGCAACAGAAGAGAAAAGCTTGTTTTGTAAGGACACCCTTGTTTTTTCTATTAATGTTGAAACATTTCGAAATCAGAATCATTTAACATTCCCATTTATGCCAACATTGTTTTGTTTGTTTTTTTGTTTTGTTTTTTACTGTTGTTTAACATCAGGATGACTTTATGCTACAAATAAACTTGTTTGTCAAATATCACATCATGTTTCCATGAATAACAACAGAATAAGAAAAAAGGAATCTTTGTTGATATACCAATTGACAAATGAATGAAATAAAGACACAATTATATACAGTAAGACAGTAAAAAGTAATGCTATTTAAAAGTGGAAAATGGTGTTATATTCCAGTTTCAATTCATATGACACAAACAAACTATGCAAATGCATGTACATGTACAATCTCCCTCTAAACAATTGAAGTGAATGGTGGCCAGTTTTCAAACAGAAAAAATAACAGAATAAAAACAAAATGCCTCCATACTACTCATCTGGTGTAATCTAAGTCTCCTAAAGCTCCAACATGCCAAGCTGACTTGAAATACGTAATTTACACCATGTTTTTAAGCCTGAATCTTTACTGTAGATCTTTAACTTGGAGCCACATTTATGTGCACATGCACACTGTCTGAACTGGGTGTGTGTGGTGTCACGATGTGCAACTTGGATTATGCCAGACGAGCAGTATAAAGGTATTTTATGAGGGTTTTTTTCAGCAGTTTTTTTACATTTGAAAACTGGTCACCATTCACTTCCATTGTTTGGGAGATTCTGCAACACTGCTTTCAAACTCCAGCAGTGTTTTGTGGACTAACAAAATAAACCCAACCCTCAGTCGGCATGATGACCGAATTTTCATTTTTGGGTGAACTCTTTAAAGTATATTAGAGACACAGCAAGTTTTCATCATGTCAAAAATAAGGGTCTCGGGAGGGTTTTAACTCATCATTTCAAGTCAAACTTCAAGTTAGACTTGAACTTAAACTTGTGCTTTAAAGTTCTGATTGTTAATGAGAAAATACAGTATGTTGATTCCACTAAATTTCTGCATGATTTTTCAGTGTGAAGTTACAATATGTTCATATGTTACGATATGTAAAGGGAAGACAAAGCAACAACAACATGAAATGCAATAAAATAAAACAAATAAAAATGCAATGGATTTAAACAGACAATTAAAAAAGAAAACAAAAACAATGTAAAAGGGAGACAGAAGGGGTGAGTGTTTATCTATGCTATAAAACAAAGTCATTGTTAAACATTATTAAACAAGTAGAATTAACTTGGAGATAATGGGAGATATCAAGTAAAACAATGTGAAATTAATTTACACATACGAATCATTTCAAAATCCAAAACTGAAAATATTACAATTAACATGTAATTAACCTACTACTGCTTAGGCAACTCAACTATAAACATATCTAATGTCAACACACTTGAATGCTAAAGACAAACATCATTACATAAAAAAGGCCCAACTCTGCTGAAAGTTGAAAAGGGTTGGGGATTCCTTTGACATTTGTAAGTAGGTTATGAAATTCTTTGACATTGTTTTCTTTAGGAAGATGTTGCAGATTATACCTCTAAATTTTGAGGATGTAGCTTGTCTCCTCCTTGTCTTCTTCTTCTTCTTTCTCCTTCTTGGCTCCTTTTAAATGGAAGATCTTTCCATTAGCCTGCTTTATCCAGCTCAGTTTGACGTTGTCACCCAGGTTGTGGTCCTTCAGTCTCTGGTTGAGCTGAACAGAAACATTTATCATTATAAGTTATAAAGTGTAGGATTTGAAACTTTTGGCACCAGTATGGCACCATCCGTACTAGCAGCTCTGTGTGGCTGTACTTTGGCACACTGTTGCTTTTAGCTAAATGTTAGCATCAACATAACAAGCACACTGTGGAAGGTTTAGCAGGCATGTGCTATGTTTGCCTTTTTTTTTAAAACAATATTTTTATTGATTTTTTCCACTTTTACAAGCAAAGGATGGATACATAATATGGTCCACAGAAATATAAAGCAAAACAAGCAAACAAACAGACAGGCCAAAACAAACAAATCAAAAAACAGAACACCAGCTCAGATCCATATAAATAATACCCGGGGTTACAGTAAAAATGTGCGGTATGAGCAGTCAAGAAAATCCCTGCAACATGATATTAGAGACACCAGGCTCTATGTAGTTCAAATGGGGTTCCCAAACTTCATAGAATTGGTCTGTTTTTAAATGTAATATACATGTAAGGTACTTTAATAATAAAATATTCTTCCTCGCCGCATAAGTAAGAATACAATACAGCCTCTTATTATGTATGAGAGACACAGGGTCTATCTCCAGTTTTAAACCCAAGATCTTTTCTATTTCAAATAACACATTAGACCAATACATTTGCAGTTTCCAACATGACCAAAAACAATGAGTTAGGCAACCAATTTCTATCTTGCATTTAAGGCACGTGGGTGAGAGAGTAGGATTGAAGTGATGTCTGCGGTTGGGTAGATATGTGCATTCTGTGTATAATTTTTAACTGTATTGCTTGGGCACAATTGCAGACTGAAATTGATTTAGCATGTCTCCAGACATCCTTCCACTCTTCATCATCCATTGTGATGTTTAGCTCCTTCTCCCACATGCCTTTAAAACCTCTGCAACCTTACCGTGGGTGCGAAATACATAGCTTTATAAAATAGATTTACCGATATCTCTCTATTTGTTAGAGATAATAATTTCTCAACAGGAGAGCTTTCATGGTTCTCAACTAACGTAGTACTGTGCAAGATATAATGCCTTATCTGCAAATAACGAAAGAAGTCATGTATTTCTCTATCATTTGTTCAAATGTCAACCACATTATCAGAGAGTAAGTCCCTCAGTCTATGAACACCATTATCCCCCCACTGTTTAAAACCAATATCAACCATCCCAGGCTGGAAATCAGGATTATTCACATTAGGGGTGAAAACAGATGTGAACTTTGACCTTCCCTCAAGTCGACATACTAAATGCCAGGCCTTAAGTGTATTAAGCGTAACCAGGTCATTACAACTCAGTCTGATATTTTTAAGTTTCTTAAAAAACAGTAAGTCCCTTAGTGAATACTTTGAAAGGGAAGCTTCAACTCCCAACCAAATAGAGTTTGAGTTATTTACGACCCAGTCATAAATATACCTCATGTGAGTACACAGCTGATATGTTCTGATATTTGGTAAGTCTAAACCCCTACAGAACCTGGCAGCTGCAATGCAGCCATCTTAAGTTTTGGTCTGTGCTTACTCCATATTAAAGAACTTAGGTCTTTTATCACCCTATTTGAGAATATGACCGGAATCATTTGGACAGGATACAACAATCGAGGTAATATATTCATTTTAACCAAGGATATACGTCCTAGCCAGGAAACAGGCAAAGAATTCCATCGCTCCAAATCCTGCCTCACCTTCTCAAACAGGGGAACAAAGTTTGCTTTAATTTTAGGGGTTATGAATATGCCTAAATATACAAAACCTGCCGGAGACCACTTAAAGAGAAAAGAAGGTAAGGCAGCAGGTATCGAATTAAGGCTCCCAAGTGGCATGGCTTCAGACTTGGTCAAATTAATTTTATACCCAGAAAATTTGCAAAATAGATCAATAATGTTAAGTAGAGCTGGTATGGACGTCTCCAGATTGGAAATAAATATCATGTTTGCCATTTTAACCATCTTAGTTTAGCATCTTAGATTGGGGGACATATTTTGCGATCCATCCTGACAGGAACACGATTGCTTATCAAACATCATGGAAATTCATCCATTAGTTGTCAAGACATTTCTGGTCAAAAGTGATGGACTGACCAACACAACCAGTCCTGCAGCTGTGCTGCTAGTCAGAGGTGAACAAAAAATAAAAATAAAAAGGGCACCAGCTGTATTTGGTGGGGCACCAGAGCACTGAAAGTTGTGATGCATTTATGGTAAAAACAATTCCAGTCCCCGGTTTAATTTAAAATAGTTTTATTGTGAGACTTAACTATGCTGTAAAAGTACTGCACATCTGTAATAAAAGAACAAAATAAAGAGACTGTTGAGCATTACCCATTTCAAGGTTACTTAGAGGCTAACCTTAACCCCTAGAGGGCACTTTACCACATTTTGGAAATTGGGCCACCTTAGTAAGCACGTTATCATGTTTTATTTACCACCGGGTCAAGAGGGCCCTTTTGTAGCATTTTTTTCAAACATGGGGGCACTTTACCATGTTGTCTTTGAAACAGGGCCATCATAGTAGCGCTTGATCATGTTTTATCTGCCATAGGGGCATCCAAAAAATTATACACATAGAAAGTAGAATATCAAAATGTAAATTATCTTCATACTCAAACATTATTACCTGCTGTAAGATGGCATCCTGCATCTCTTCCAGGTCCACAGAGGAGTCTGATTTAGTCACCATCACCTTCACCACCTGCTTCATCACTGTAACTTCTGGGATTATAGTTTTATAATGATATGTTAAAAGCCATGTCACAAGAAGATTTTGTGCATATTCACTTTTCAGAACATAATTGCAGATCATAACTCACCGCTGCAGACAAAAGGATATTTGGCGTTACAGTGCCGTGCATTCCATTTACTGTGAGTTGTAGTGACACAGGACTGCAGGATTTTATCAGGCTGACTCTCGTTCCAGCTGGTGTATGAAGTCATGTGCAGGGACTGACCATCTGACCACTTCCACGACTCTCTGTACAGGCCAGTCCATGCAAAGAAGTCCAAGAGTCTTCTGATCTCCTCGTTCTCAGTTATGTTCCTCACACTGGCAAGGTCTGTGTAGTGCTCTCTGCAGTACCTCTGAGCATTGGTCCAGTTCATGTGTGTCCTCACATAGATGTATTTAGACTCTGAAAGTTCTTTTAAATAAAACTCATGATGAAGACAGGTCACCAAAAATTATATTTAAACAATGACAATGCAATGAAGAATAGTGGTTTAATTGAGCTAAATGCTAATGGCATCATGCTAACATGCTCATAGACAAGGCTAACATGCTGATGTTTAGCAGTTATAAGGTTTACCAAGTTCACTATTAGTATGTTAGCATGCTGACATTACTAATAAGTACTAAACACAAAGTACAGTTGAGGCTGATGGTAATGTCATTCATTCTGCAGATATTTGGTCATAAATCAAAGCCTTTGACACAATGAAATTTTGACCTGTTGGTGGCACCAGAAGAAAAGTCAGGGGATCAACATATTTACATTTACATTCATTCATCTGTCAGATGCTTTGGTCCAAAGGGACACACAAATGAAATGCAATCCAAGCCACAGTAAATCAAGGAGAAGCCTTCGAAAAGAAGTTCCTCCACACCTGGTTCCATGTTCCACATGATAAGTACCATAAGGTTGCAGATGCAAGAGTTAAGATATAGTTGCATGGCAAGTGAGGAAATGGGAAAAGAGAGGGGGAAAGAGTATTAGTTCACTAGATACTCTCGGACCGGGCTGGCCATCAAGCAATTTTGAAGACAGAGAGGGATTCTGCTGATTTAATTGAGATAGATAACTCGTTCCACCACCAAAGGACCATGCAGGAAGATGAATAGTTATTTGAAAACTGTAGTGAACAAGAAGACTCATAAACCTCTACTCTCTAATGATAATAATGATGATCATTATAAATACACTTGGTTTGTTATTTTTCTCTTACCATTGTAGCACACGAATGGGCGTAGTCCGTCGCACCTAAAATCTGACCATCGTGCACCGGGTGATATGTCACCACAGACGCAGGTTTGTGTGAAGTCATTGGGCTCACCATTGTTCCAGTTCCTGAACTCAGCTTGTCTTTTTCTATAAAATCCCTCCCTTTGCAGAGACCACTTCCAGTTGTTAATATCACTATACAGACCTATCCAGAATTCATCTTCATCACCCCATAACATGTAACTCAGCCTGACCATGTCTTCCTCGCTATTTATTGTAACCATTGTCTGTGTACTTCTCCCTGCAGTAAGTCTGGGCTTCAGTCCATGTCTTTTTGTCTTTAACAATGTGGTAAAGATGAGGAAAGCACGAGGGGAGGATGCAGAGTCCTGTGATGATGACAACAGCAACAAAGGCATGATAATATTCAATTTCATGAAATGGTTGCATTTAGTGAATTCATTTGTTAGATGAAGCATCTTTTTACAAGGATACATATGAGTATATTTATCTGCATGGATGAACGTGCATATAATAATCTGTTTTTGTGACCTACTGTATATTGAAGCTACAGTAAGAGAAGATGAGCATCACTGCTTCAGGCAAAAATCTGGGCGTAGTACTGATAAAGATATTGGATTGCATGCAGATATAGCACAAACAAATCAGGAAATCTGATTTAACACTAGAACCGCCGTGAGGTAATTTTGACCTCTCTTGTCTATTAAAATGCATGTAACTCTGTTTGTATAAAACCCCTATGTCTCCCAGTCACTGACTTTTCCTAAAAGTGTGTTATACATCATCTTATGCATTTTGGGGATTCTGGAATAAAAGAGAGAGAAAAAAGAGTGATTATACCTAGAACCGCCGTGAGGTCATTTTGACCTCCATTACTCCAAATGCAAAAATGGTAAATAGACTGTATTTATAAAGCCATATATATTATATAGCCAGACAGACACACAGCTCAAAACACTTTCCAGTAATGCCTGACATTCTCCCAGTCATACACACACACTTTCCAAAAAAATAAAAATAGGTTTTAGATACAAAACGAGTTCAAGAACATTTCAATACATTTGCAGGGAGGAGCCAGTCTTTTTGCATCTTGGTTGCCTAGCAACGCTTATTGTTATTTTTCGAATTGTGCGTGTATGTGTGTACATATATATATATATATATATATACATATATATGTACACACAAGACACATATGCATAACTCTTTTAGAATGAAATTCCTAACATTTATGTTATATTATGACAATGTATGCTAATACTGTATATTGACAAATCATTTCTGAGAGACTGTAGCTTGATACTACAATTCTAAGAAATGAATGACTTGATTACTCTGAAGATTAGGTTTCATTTTATATATATATATATATATATATATATCTATATATCAAATTGAATTCCCTGTCATTGTGATGACGTCAGAATCAGATTGTTCTCCGGATTTGCTAAGAGGAAGTTTGATCGTCACAGGTCTGTTCACTTCGTCAGTTACTTAGTTAGTTAGTTATTCAGTTATTCAGTCAGTCAGTCCGTTAGTCAGTCAGTGAGTTAGTTAGTTAGTTAGTATAAAAACAAAACAACCAAATCATGCGTCAAGTGCTGGAGACCTGTGTGTGGTTAGTGTACTGTCAAGGTCTTCTTCAGTGCTGGTTGTGGTTGTGGCCTGTGGTTCCCAAACCAAATTTTTGACCAAGGCTCTCTTTTTTGTAAATATTTCTGAATTCATGTTC
>JAJHUR010002383.1:0-27500 GCA_027495735.1 Lutjanus campechanus | reverse complement strand
TCAGTCACAGCAGCTGCAAGCACCCTACTGGCTGTTGGGTCAGCCAGTAGGGTGCTTGCAGCTTGCAGAGCATTCACATACCATCAACTGCCAATGAGTGGAGCCGGCAGAGCCAAGCAGCACCAGCACCAACTGTCCACGACAACACTCCACCAGCCTGCTCAAGGATCCATTGGCCCCAGTCATCAAAGAAAAGTGCCTGGCATCAGTTTGATGAGGATGTTGAGCAGATCTTGGAAGGGATGGCCAAGGGGGATGTAGACCCCCGACTTGCTACTATGACTACGATCATAGTATGATCAATCCAGTGCCTCAGGGAAGAACTCAGGGCTCTCAGAAGGCAGTACAAGAAGGCAGGTGATGAGGAGAGGGAAGGTCCAGCAGACCTGCAGGCGATCCTGAGGAAAGAGCTACTGACTTTGCGGAGAGCAGAAAACCACAGGAGGAGGCGTTGGGAGAGGGCAAGGAGGAAAGCTGCTTTCCTGGCCAACCCCTTCAAGCTGACAAAGGATCTCCTAGGTCACAAGAGGACTGGCTGTCTGACCTGCTCGAGAGATGCAATCAATGACCACCTTAAGAGCACCTACAGTGACAGCAGGAGAGACCAACCCCTGGGAACATGCTAGGCTCTAATAACTCCACCAGAACCAAAAACAGACTTTGATCTGAAGGAGCCCAATCTGAGGGAAGTGGAGGAACTGGTGAGGAGGGCGAGGGCCAGCTCTGCGCCAGGCCCCAGTGGAGTGCCCTACAAGGTCTATAAGAACTGCCCGAAGCTACTCCACCGGCTTTGGAGGGCCTTGAAGGTGATCTGGAGAAGAGGGAAGATCGCCCACACTTGGAGATAGGCGGCTTGGAGTTTTTTGCGTCTTCTGCTCCACTATCACTTTATGACTATACTTTATAGGGGTGCAACGGATCAAAAAACTCACGGTTCGAATCGTATCACGGTTTTGAGTCACGAATCGGATCATTTTTCGGATCAGCAAAAAAGAAAAAAATGATGACAACAACGTGGAGGCAGCAGAGAAGGCATCCAAATGGCTCTGGCTGAAGAGGGGGGACAAGTGGGGGGCGTAGTATGCCACTTGGACATAGGCTGGGGCTTCATCAACCCTGGTTGGGTCACCAGGCAGAGGGTGTCTCTTGTAAGACCCGAAACACCTGATGAAGCCTGGATACAACATTGATGATGTGTCCAAGTTAGTGCATCGCAAGATGTATTTAGAACATGAAATCACTCAGTTGCTCATGATTTTTGGAAAACAAACATTGGTTTTGAATTTGAATCAAATGTATTGCTTTGGTTTTGAGAACCACATGATCACTTGGCCACTCACACCAAAACAATTTAGATGGAAAATATGAATTTTTGATTTTGGGGTGAACTGTCTTGTTTTGTGATAAAACAAAAGGAAAAAGCAGACCACACATAATTCTCATGTAATAAATGTATTGTAAACTGCAACATTGCATATGCACATGGCTGATATGAAATGTATAAGATGTGATACCTCATGGCCTGTTAAACATTTACAATTGTACAATTCCAAGCCAACCTAGTTAACATACAACACCTGGTCAGATGCACTCGGCACAGAGTAGACACAGTCTGAGACCTGTACAGACCAGCTATGCAGAGGTACTCCTTAACCTCTCATTAGTCCCCACCTGTCCGTAGTCAGCCACAATTATTCCACTGCCCAAGAAATCAGCAGAGAACAGTCTAAATGACCCCCATCATCAGCAAGGGTTTCGAGAGACTGATTTTCTCCCACATCAAGGCTGCCTTCCCTGGTGATCTTGGTCAACATCAGTTACCAAATTGAATCAACAGATCAGATGATTCAACAGAACACATATGCAAGGATGCTGTTAATCAATTTTAGCTCAGCGTTTAAGACAAAAATTCCCCATTAACGGGTGCAAAACCTGAGTGACCCTGGGTGGATACTGGACTTTCTGAGTAACAGACACCAAAATGTCAGAATTTGAGGTTGCACATCTTCAACTCTGATCCTGTCCTCAGCCCCCTCCTCTATTCTTTCTTCACACACGACTGTTCCCCTTACACCCCTGCGGCACCATCATAAAATTTACAGATGAGACCACCATAGCAGGACTGATTACAAATAACAGCCCACAAAGACGAGGCTCATCATCAGGCTGAATGGTGTGTTTCTTCAGAAGATCAAAGGAAATTGAGCACTCTGGCCTCTGCACAGTAACAACGAAAAAGTAGAGAAAACTCAAAATAACTTTACGTTCAAAAAAAGTTTTATCAACTGCTAATCTTTTGTTGGGATAATTTACTTTTCTTCTTTAGGTAAACTTGAATCTTTGTAGTTTAGAAACACCCCAAAATTTTGTTGAAAAAAAGTGAAAGTGTCTAAGAGTTAATATTTCTATATTTTCAATTCAAACCATTTCAAACCCAAATGATGACAAATAAGGTTCTATGCTCAGTGACGAATTTTTAAATACATTTTTTTTAGTGTCCAAAACTTCAAGAAGATTCAAGTTTACCTACCTCTTCTCTCTTCTATTCTATTCTATTCTCTTCTCTTCTATTCTGATTAAAGTTGCTGAGAATTAATTTCTCACCATTCAAAACATTATCAAGAAATAAGTTCTCACTCATGGAAACTGTCCATTGTGGATATCTGTCACTTAATTACAACTTTTACCACTGACTTCTATTGAAATTCAAATACTGATATATAACATTCAATTTTTACATGTTATATTTCAAAGTTGACAGAATGCATAATGTTAACTTGGTTCTCACCAGTCTAATGTTAATCATTGAGCTCAATAATTCAGTTCACATAGTGGCAGTGTTCACTGTAGATATCTTTCTGCACATGTCATAAACAGAATTCCAGCGTTTTTCAACATGTGGAAATTCAATTGTAGATATCATCATTCTTACTAGTTAAAAAGAAATCACTGATATCCATGATTAAATTAAATCTGTAAATCAATTTTGTCTAGTTGTAATGTCTTTTCTACATGTAAAAATATATTTGTAACATGTCAGAATTGTTTTACAGATATCTAAAATTGACAAAATGACATTTCCAATCTACAGATTAAATGTTAAATGGACTTGCCATAGTTGCCTTACCCTGGTTGTGTAAAAAGTATAATGAATCTTTCTCTCACTTCAGTCTTGCAGTATGTGTTAGAAGAAGGGACGAAGTACTGTGCAATATAGTTAGTGCAGTTCTCAAGTCACATCCTTTTAAAATAACAATGGTTACATCAGATGGCTTGCTGGTTAACCTCCACCACCTCCTAAAACAATGTGGCACTCTTTGCTTGGAAATAATTTGATTATTAAAATCACACAGTACAGAAATAGCTCGCCCAGAACAGTTATGTAAATCTATTGTGACAGGATGTTTTCAATGGGTTTTTACTACAAACCCATGTTGTTGTTGTAACACATGGAGAATGTGGCTTGGCATTGTCTTACTGACATAAGCAGGGATGTCTCTGAAAAAGACGTAGTCTGGGAGGCAGCAAAAACTGCTCCAAAACTTGTGCGTACCTGTCAGCATTTATGAGGCCTTCACAAATGTGACAGTTCGTCATGTCATGTACCGTAACACAACCCTATACCATCAGAGATGTTAGCACTGGTAACAATCTGAATGGTCCTCTTCCTCTTTAGTCCAGAGGTGTTGATGTTCATGATTTCTGAAAACAATCTCAAATGTGGACTCGTCAGACCACAGCACACTTTTCCACTCTCAGTCAGTCCATCACAGATGAGCTCGGGCCCCAGAAGTTAGCAGGGTCTCTGGAGATTATTGATATATGGCTTTAACTTTGGATGGTAGAGTCTTAACTTGCATGTGTGGACGCAGTGATAAACTGTGTTTACTGGCAATGGTTTTCCAAAGTGTTCCAGAGGCCATAATTGTATTGTTTATACAATTATGTGGAGCCTCTTGTGAAATCACAACATAACAAGACAAAACCTATGAATAGAATATAAAAGGGTTCTCGGTAGAACCACCTGGGTGAGTTCTTGTTAGCACCCTTGGAAGGTAGAAATATTCTGGATAGAACCCCCAGAGAGGGTTCTGGTAGGAACCATTACACCATAGAAGGGTTCTCCTAACCTCTCATTGGGGATTCTGGGTGAAACCTTTAATAGATGGTTCTATGTGTAACCCTTTATGTTGGGTTCTAGATAGAACTCTCTAAAAGGGTATCACGTTTAACCTTATAAAAGGTTCTACCAGGAAGCAACATGGGTTCTCCTATGGGGACAAGCTGATGACATCTTTTTGGTTCTAGTGAGCACCATTATCTCTTGGAGTGTACATTATCAGAAGTTAACTCTGAAATGACAAAGAAAGGAAAACTAAAAATGCAAAATAGTATTGGTAAGGCAGAGGTTAAAAGTGAAATCTAACAGAGAAAAACAATCAAATATGGCAAGAAATTGGGACAGTGAGGGGTAAGGGAGGCTTCTACATCTAATCCAAAAGAGTGTCAGAGTTATTCGGAAAGGTAGTGGACACAGCAGAGAAGATGTGTCAACAAGAGGAGAAGACAAGAAGAAAAAATAGTCGTTTTACCCCAAAAAAGAAAGGTACATATTTACATTAAAATTGTTTTGTAAGGCATTATAAATAATCAAAGCCCTGATGGCTTTTTGATTTGTCAGTCCTTTCAGTGTTTAAAAATACAGTGTAATTTAATTCTTGAATTTTTGAATATTGCTCCTTTCAGATCCTTTGTATTTGTGGATATCCATAATGCCATATAAAGTAATTTAAATAGAATTTAATAAATATATAATAAATATAATTTAAATAAAGTAAATTCTGATGATTAGGCTCCTCCAGTGTTTGCTACTTTGTGGGGCAAAGTATCAAACGACTAAAAACAATATATCATTACTCATTTTCATCATCATTTTTTTATCCTTTGTGTTGTTGACATTTAACAAAACGTGTTCTAAACATACAGTGTATGGTTCTAAATTACAAAACAGAGGAGAGGTATCCATGGCGTTAGCGCGCCCTCCTGCGGCCACCAGCCATACTAGCGGAGTGTAACTCCCACTGTTGCCATGACAGCAGTCAGCCAGAGGAGGCGCCAGACGCTGCTGCTGTTGCAGTGACACCCGCTCCGCTGCTGGCGTTACCAGTCGGGTTCAGAGAAAGAACTAGGAAACAGGGGCCGCTCAATTAACTACAGTAAGTTACGAACAAGGGGAGGCGACGAACAAGGAAAACAAAGCAGTTTTTTGTTTCGAGGAGCACCTGAGTTGCCTTTTGCTGTCTTGACAAATCGGGGGGAACGAGTGAAAACGCCGTTTACAAGGTATTGTGTTGTATTTACCTATAATGTTATTAATTAATATTTGCAGGCGTTGTGTTGTAAGGCTACTTTAGATAACAACGGTTGTATTAATGTTAGCTAGTAAACTAACTAACATTTGCTAATGTTAGCTTGATGAACAGCACTAAGCGTGTAGAAACGTCTTAGCTGAACACTAGCCTGCTGTTGGTGATGTGCTACAGTCAGGCATGGGCTTCAGAGCACTAACGCGAGGAGCCGCTGCCAGGCCTGGCTAACGTTAGGCTAAGCTAGGCTGTTAGCTAACTGACGTTACCAACGTTACTCGACAAAACTGGCTATCATAAACTTAGTTACTTCATAAACTCTTGAATGGTTAAAACGAAACTTAAGCAGCTAGAAAATGTTTGTAAGCATAAGGCCTGCCGAGGCCTGCTGTGTGTAGACAACACACACACACACACTTTCAGAAGCACTGTTGTTTGGTGGACAGTGATTGAAATATTATAGGCCACGTTAGCTTACAAACAGATACAAAGTTAGCTGTCAATACAGATTGACGGTAGCTGAGTCACAGCTTTTACTGCTTCATTACGTTTAAGTGTCCTTGCATTTGCTAGACACGGAATTACTCAGTGAGCAAGTAGTATCCATTTTGTTAGCATTGCGCAAAGTTGGCAGGCTTCACACCATCACAAACCAGGCATGGATAACAGAGGGGCGGTGCTCACTGTCAGCTTCATGTTGGTCAGCTTACTGGGCCGCTGCTTTGCAACTTGTGTAAGTTATGCTGGTCTTCACATGAGATGATTAATGTAACGTTAGCAGAAAAAGTTTTGTGGCACATGTAAACAAAACAGCTAGATGAGAGAACTGGCATTAGCAAACTGCTTGCAGTGATCACTAGCTAACCGTCACATGATAGCAGAGCATCTGCTGCTGTCTGGACTGTAGGGTTGGGGTGACGTTTGAGCTGTCTTTAGACACTCTTTTGTTTATTTTCTGGAGGGTAACTCTGCTTAGGTTTGGACTCTCTAGACCGTCTGTTCGGCCATGTTTGATCGGTTTGTGGGAAAAGTAAGGCTCTCAGCAGCTCTGACGCTTGTTGGCCTGACATTACTCCAGCATATGATACCTGATTAGTAGCATAGCGATTGTGGGTTAGTGGTGAGCAGCTGATTTTGAACCTGCCATATGTGTTTCCCTCTTATTTGCGTCACTGATACTGAGGCGGTTGTGATGCCTGCCTGCTGGCTACATTAACGAGCATTAGCCTGCGCGAAAGACGGATTTGGCCACCTGGCGAACTTGAGGTGTGTCTAGATTAATAAAGATGTAAGCTAGCACAACTGAAGTGCTTGGGTCACCAGTGAACCGGGGAACAAGTTTTATATCTCAGCTCAGTCACACATGACACATCATATATAAATGGTGGACTGCACCTCCCACTTAGGTGCTGCTTGGTTTATATTCCTGACCCCAGTGTTGCTTTCTACATGTGGACTCCCTTCCAAGACCTAAGAGGAAGAGCGTGACAGCTCCAGGGTTTGTGTTCAGAGTCTAGAGGATCCCGGCAGGACAACAGGTTGGTGCCAGATTGATAGTGTTTGATGTGTACCTCTAAGTGACTGAATGACTAGTGTTGATGTTTTATGGCAAATCTTAGTATCATGCTGAACAAATAAGGAAAATATTTCTATGGCTTGACCAATACAGGATTTTTGGGGCAGATGCCACTAATGATATTAAAGAGGGGGGGAAATGATATCAGTATATCAGCTGATATAGCCATGATCCCTCAAATGTGCTTATCAATCACTTGTGACATATTCCTGATATTTTTGGAGATGTACCAAAAACTCTATGGTACAATAATACCACAATAAGTAGTCCAGGATACAGTATTTGTCACTATTTACACTTCAAGTGCTTCCGCTTTCCTTCTTTAATGAAGTAAAATAAAAGTAGCTGGCCGTGACCTAAGAATGTGCAAAAAATTGCCATAATTATCTTTAGCAATAAATGCTTAAAATATATATGTATAATTCCAAAACGAAAACAATATTTAATCATTTAATATTGCCTTGATGTATTGTTACAGCCTTAGATATTTTACAGTTTACCAATAAACTTTATTGACCAAAACTACATCAGGCCAATTAACAGGAAACTTTACTTGGTATTTTTAATAGTTGTAAATAATTTTTAAAAAGAAGAAAAAAAAATGCCCACCAATATTATTGGCCCAATATTGGTCTATCACAACTATATCAGTCTAAATCTGCATTAATGTTGTCTGATATATGGCAATATTAAATTATTGTTAGCTTTATAATGAGCATTCTGTGTATAGTTGATCCATTTTCTTTATAAATATGTATATTCTGTTGTATTTGTATTTTTTAAATTTATAGTAATTTAGTATAGCGTAATTATTATTAAAAATACCAGTGAAGTTTACTGTTTCAGTGCCTTGATATCATTTTCGACAATATGGTTTATTGATAAACTGTAAAATATCCTGCATTCATTACATATCTTTTTCACAAGGTTTTTTTTATTTTTATTTTTATTTATTTATTTTTTTTTTAGGGATTATAGCAAAAAAACGTGTGTTTATGTATATTTTCTCGATGATATTCTGTATAAAGGATATCAACTGATATATCAATATCACTGGTCCTAAAAATGCAGTACTAGTTGGGCCTTAACAGACATAGACTGCTGTAGCTGTGTTAGGCCAATACCAACTGAAATTATAAGCCGAACAATATATCTGTCTTTCTCTCATTTAGATAACATGATCGTTAGACTGGGATTACATTTTATTGATATGTATTTTGGTCTTGGACTCTTGGAATAGGAACTGTAGTCATCCTGCATGACCTGCTGTATGACTAAGGAAGCACATTTAGGCTGCTGTGTTATTTATTACACTCACACACTTGTTCTCTGTTAAGTAAACTTTGGCTTTTGCCCCCATAGTGTATGTTAGGTAGTTGGGTGGGTCAGTGAATGTGTAGATAAGCTCGTTGTTAAGTAACCTAGTTAAGTAACAGCAGGAGTGAGATATGATCATCACATCTGTCAGTTGCACTGCCCACTTTTTTGCTGTGGTCTTTGTAGTGTGGTCCAGTTTTATACTGGGTTAGAGGTTTTTATATAGAGGGTGTGTTTACTGACTGAAATTACTTAACCTGAGAACAGTATGTATGGTGACAGTGTGTTTACTTGGATTTGTTAGTCACTGTTCAGGGAATGGGTCATACAAAGGTATGAGGCTGTCATGATGTAAGTAGGCATATGTCATAGTAAATATTGTGCAGTGGTTAATCATTTCCTTAAGAAGAATCACAAAATTGTGCTACTGCTCATTTAACCTTCCTCTAGTGCGTTTGTATTTACATTTGTCTGATATAGAATGAATACCAGCTGTTTTCCATTAGTGCTCACTGCCACTGTAGATTGTTTTACAGCAGGAGCTAAAAGTGCATTTCATTGGGATATTTGGAGTAGAACTGCAACAATCAATTGATTATGAATCTATTATTGAATTAATCATCAAATATTTTGATGATAGCTTAATCCATTTGAGTACAGTTTTAAGAAGAAAAAGCCAAAATTAGCTGAATCCAGCTTCTTAAATGTGACTGTTTTCTGGTTTCTTCACTCCTGTATGACCGTAAACTGATTATCTTTGGGTTGTGGATATAACAAGACATTTGAGGGTGTCACTCTGGGCTGTGGGAAATACTGACAGACATTTTTCACCCTTTTCTTACATTTCATTGACCAAACAACTACTCAAGGAAAATAATTAACAGATAAATCAGTAATGAAAATAATTGATAGTTTCAGCCCTAATTTGGAGTGAATCTCTTTTCAAACCAGCTTTGTTCTAGATGGCTACACAAGAGCAACAGTTGCACAAGGTCTGAAAGATGGACTTAACTTGTGGAAACCAGACTTGGCCCACCAACAGTACCTTTTTTGGGGATAAGCTCCAACAGCACTACCTGCTTCTATTTCTCTGCCTGCTGCTTTTTTTTGATACTCTCTCATGATCAGTGTTCAGTTTGTAGACTGATGGAAGGATTTAACACACACAGACACAGCTGCCTGAATATGCTCTCATTATTTAAACATACTGAGGCTAATTTACAGTTTTTAGAATATTTATGTCACCAGTTTTATTTTCATATTGTTCATCAAATTATTATGTACCTCGAAACTAGGGATGTTCCTGGCGACTAATTTCCCTGTCGATTAAACGCAAAATTTAATTTAGACTAGTCGACTAAGCTAACACTAAGAAAACAGTCAGAAAGCAGTTAACTCATCTTCCTCTGTTGATGTACTATATGGCTGTCTGGGGTGGGGGTATTGTATGTTGTTGTGTTTGTTTGAAATAAATAAAGTTTTTTTTTTTGTTTTTTTTGTTTTTTTAAAAAAGAAAGCAGTTAAAATTGAGCAGAATTTATTAATTTATAATGTTAAACACTTTCCAAAAAAGATATTGTGCGTGTTAAGAGCCATTTGAAGCAGTTAATCACAGTCAACAATCGCCAAATCGTATTTTTAATGCTGCTGAAATGTGCGCTATGCCCGCTAAATATGCAATACAAACCATACACATTAACTTACAAAACATTACAGCAACTCACTAAATGCTTCAACTTTTCAGACCGAAGAGGATCATGGTGTCTGCTGGTAAACGACCCGGTTAGCAGTGCTAGCAGCAGCAGCTCCGCTTGCAGTTTTATATCCGTGTCTGTGCTTAATGTGGGCACGTTTCTCCAGTCGGGTGATTATATATCAGCTTATTATGGTTACAGTCTACATTCAACATTAATTACATTGTCTAGATTAAAACACTGTCATCTGTCCGACTTTGTTGATATAAACATCTGGGGTTGCCTAGGTGATCGGGTCATACACTCGACTAGTGGCGGGCGGCTGAATAAAATCTTAGAGGCAACAGATAACTGGCATTGTGCATGACTGAAATATTGATAAATAGTTTAAACGACGAGTAATTCTTGTGCCGACTAGCGAGGGAGGTGACGTTTAATCGTATAGTCGACTAATCACTCGCATCCCTACTCAAAACCTGACACAATACCGAGCCATACATGCAGTTGGAATAAAATGCTTTGTTGTTTTGAAGTTCTTTGTTGAGGCTTGACAAGGTAGTGGTCTATGTGTTGCTCTGTATCTTCTTATCAGATCTGGCAGCCAGTTTGCCCAGACTTAGAATGGTATTGTTGTTATCTTTGCATGAGTACTCACTTCTGTAGTGACTTCTGAATCATTTGCAAGACATATGCTATATATTTGAAACCACCTTCTTCACCTGCTATACACCTGCTTCTGTACCTTTCTATAACCACTTGTTAGCTTCAGAGGAGTTGAAGAAAAGCTGAGCTTTAAATGCCGCTAAAGAATACAAAAGAATAAGTGATTTGTTGTAAAGCTTTGACATCAATGATAATTGTTTAATTGTTGAGCTTGAGATGTCACAGATGTGTGGCCCACTTAGTAGCCTGATACTTCTGATTGAGGATAAAAAATATAAATAGTTTTGTACACAGACTTTTGTTTAAATTGTGATTTTAGTCAACATGTGCAAGTCTAATTTTGACGACCTCAGAACAGGCAAAGTCTGTGGGACCACCTGTGATCTTTGGCAACCCCCGAAGGGGGCCGCTGGTTGGGAATCAGTGACATAGATACTATCTGGAAAGACTGGGACCCTATTAATTTGTAGGTCATCTGTTTGTTAACATTTTATTATGTACAGTGCACCAAACATTAATTTAGGTCTGTCTCTGTCCTTTTGGTGTGTTTTACATGCTGATAGGTTTCTTCTCAGCACTGCCTACTCCCCTACAGGCTCTGATTCAGTTTTACATTTCATTCCTTAGGTGGACAGTCCGCTTCCTGGTTGCTCGTGGTAACTCTCCGCCATGCCTTTCCCCTTTGGCAAGTCCCACAAGTCGCCGGCGGACATCGTCAAGAATCTTAAGGACAGCATGACAGTGCTTGAGAAGCATGACATTTCTGACAAAAAGGCTGAGAAGGTAGGCAAATCTTGCACAAATTCAGTTGGTTCACTTTCACTTGTGGGTTAACCAGGCAGTTTTTTGACAGGAGAGGATAAGTTTGAAGTAGCTTTCTGAAGCTCAAAACAGTGTGATGTCTGTTTGATGGTATGTATATGTTTATGTACACTGTGTGTGTGTGTGTGATTCAGGCCACAGAGGAGGTGTCAAAAAGCCTGGTGGCCATGAAGGAGATCCTGTATGGGACTAACGAGAAAGAGCCCCAAACAGAAGCAGTGGCCCAGCTAGCCCAAGAGCTCTACAACAGTGGATTGCTCAGCACCCTGATAGCTGATCTGCAACTCATCGACTTTGAGGTGGGACTTAGTGTCTTTCATTGAAGTGAGGCAGAAAAATATTTAATGAATGAGATTGAAAGAAGGGAAAATAAAGTTTCAAACATTCAACACTAAATAGTCAAAGTTTATCTGAGGTATGTATGCACTGGCAGAATGTGTCGTGAGGACAGTGGGGCGTTTGTGACAAACCTGCCTATGTTGATGTGTGGGCAAACACATGTCCCACTGCAATATGTCAGACTGGTGCTGTGTGGTAACTGCAGCAGCAGGCTTCCCTGACTCACCCTATCGCAGCGTGACTCACTGTGTTGTGTGATCTCTCACTTCCTCTTTTACCCTCTTTCATCCTCCTTCCCTGTTCAACAGAAAAATCTTGTGAACTACAAATCACTAGAGTCTAACAAACAAATAAGTCTAGGACACTTGATGAATTCGAGCGCACCTTTGGTGTATGCAGAATTTATGTCATTATGATGACTTTTTTTAGTAGCTATTTGTCAGTATCCTTTTCATTATCTTTTCCTGTCCCTATGACGAAACACCCAAAATAAAAAGCAAGTTTCATTACAACAGCAGATTTTAATAATAATTTAGATTTGTCAGATTTTAAAAGAGGCCCACCTTACTTTTAGTGCTTTATCTTTGCCTTTCTATTCTGATGTAGTTCCTGATTGCATTGTTAGTTTGTAAATGTGTCCTAAAAACCTTTTGTGTATTATAATGTCAGTCATATTGCATACATTAACTTTTGCTGTATGAAACTTTCATATATGATTTATCTGTTACCACCAGGGTAAGAAGGATGTTGCTCAGATCTTCAACAACATCCTTAGGCGTCAGATTGGCACTCGGACGCCCACGGTGGAGTACCTCTGCACCCAGCAGAATATCCTCTTCATGTTGCTTAAAGGGTAAGGAGGCACACACACTCACACTAGAGAGTAATCCTGCTCCCATTCAACTTTATTTATGCATATTGTTGAAACAGAACGTTAAACACGTAATAAAGACATAGCAACTTCCTAAGTAACATCCTGACATAAAGGGAAGTAAGAGCACCTGTTTTCAAATGGTCCAACTGCAGTCTAATAAAGAAGAGTGAAAATAGGCTCAAATGTGATGTCAATAAAGCAATGTTGGTGGAAGCTGTGTCTGTCAAGAACAGATCCAAATACTGGTGATCATCTACATCAGTGAGTCCTGTCTTTTTTACATGACGCAAGAGTGACTGACACCAACACAACAGATGAAAATTACAATATTTGGAGTCCTACCGTGCCCAGATATGGGAAGGCAATATCAACCAATAAAATCAGGATGCTTAAAGACAATATAGCCAAAGTGAGTAAAAGGATTAAGTACTTTTTAAAGGTAGATCTATATTTGAATTTTTAGTTAAGGTTTTAAAATCTCCCATCCAGCTTTACTAGAAAATACTACATTGTCTGTTAGTAATATGTGACATTTTCAACAAACAAGTGTGTCGTTGTCTTTTTGTTTAGTTCTTGTAACATTAACCTGTTGTTCAGTTCATTGACCCCAAACCTAACCCTGCTTCAGACTAATGGCAACTTTATCACCAGCAACTGTGTCACTTCACTCTCTGTTACTTGATCAATGTCTATTGTCCTGTGTCTATTTGTTCAGTAACGCTTAAGGGATGCCATTTAAATGTTTGTAATAAAGCAGTAATCTGTGAGAAATTACACCATGTGCATACATCCATTGTGATCGGCCTTATGGGGAGCTCCCTGGTTGTGCAGTGCCCTGTGGATTAAATTTTTCGGTTTTTCAGTTTTCCAGCGAAGCACTGCATGTCAGTGAAACTGGTCTTTGGTGAATTGCCTACTACAGACAGTAACATTTTATTTGAACATTTGACGTCTGTGGTTTATCTGTATGTCAACAACACCAATGTTGGTTGAAAATAAAAGTGGTATCCCACCTCGCTGATTCTATGCAGGACTTATGAAGGGTCAGTTGACATCATTATAACCTAAGTAGCACATACTGGTCGCTACTGTATACAATGATTATGTCAGGACATTTGTCAACGTACTTTCATCTTGTTTTAGCTTGACATTCCTTGACAGATGTTACTTGCTATCAACAAATTAGTGTGTCTATGTAATGTTTATAAGTCCCTGTCCTATGTTGCTTTTTTGTGCAGGTACGAGTCTCCAGAGATCGCCCTAAACTGCGGTATCATGTTGAGGGAGTGCATCAGACATGAACCGCTGGCCAAAATCACACTGTGGTCGGAGCAGTTTTATGACTTCTTCAGATATGTGGAGATGTCCACATTTGACATTGCCTCAGATGCATTTGCCACTTTCAAAGTAAGTTGGCTCACTTGTTCAGCTGTTGGAGCAGAGCAGATTTTCTTTGAGTGGTGCTCTGAAACATCTGTGACTCCTTTTGCAAAGGAATTGAAAAGCATCATTTCAAAAGTTACTAATTGACTTACTGTAAGCGATAAGCAGAGATGCTCTCCACAGTTTGATGACATCTCTCTCTTCAGCATCCCAATTTCCTACTTCCTGCTACTTCCTTGATAGTGGTTTGTATACATTATATAATTTGAAACATAACTAATTAGACAGCTCAAACAGCAAATTTGATGATCCATTGGCACCTGCTTCTGCTGATATTGCAATCATTATGACACAGTGAGTCAAACAGACATTTTGACTGAGGATTTGGAGCCAACAGTGGCTGTTATGATGGGAAAGACAGGGTTCATATGCAAAGTTGAGCCACGATTTAGGGATCTGAAAGCACCCCTTAAAAGGACATGAGTCTATTAATTTTCCAAACAGAAACCCATAGTGGCTGTTGTGGAAAACTCAAAATTTCCTTAATATTCCACCTAAATCGTTTTTTGTTTTAAATTAAGATAAAAAAATAAAGCACCTAAACTAATTAAATGTTTATGTTAAGTCATGCTACTATTTAAACCACTACCAGTTTGTTGATTGTTCAGGCCTCTAAGCTGCAGTAGCCTTTGTCATTGAGCAAACCTAAACACCACTGCTGAATGGATTCTGATGAGGTTTCTTTTATTTCAAAGTATTTTTTTTTATTTGGTCCAAAAAAAGGATTATTCTGCTGGCATAATTGCAACAGATAAATCAGTCTTCTAATGTCTCTGAAAAGGATTATGTCCAGCTATGTCACTAATG
Organism: Lutjanus campechanus; assembly: GCA_027495735.1. Taxonomy (NCBI): domain Eukaryota; kingdom Metazoa; phylum Chordata; class Actinopteri; order Lutjaniformes; family Lutjanidae; genus Lutjanus; species Lutjanus campechanus. Next base: position 12,599 of record JAJHUR010002383.1, on the reverse strand, counting down.
ACACTGTAACCCAAAACTTTTTTTTGGTCCAATTTTAGGTTTGGGGTTTTCAGGTTGCTGACAAAATTGCATTGCATTTCAAAGGATTATATCTGCGTGTTCTTCAGTTTGTTGTCCCTACAATGTCCAAAAGCAAACAAATGGAACCAGGCATAAACATGAAGTGTAACTTTATTTCTCATAGTCTGCATTGTCTTTTTCTAGGACCTCCTCACAAGACACAAGCTACTGAGTGCCGAGTTTCTGGAGCAGCATTATGACAGAGTAAGTCCAAAATTCAAGTGAAACCTAGTATTTAATAGGGGATACTTTCATCCAAAGTGTTCTTAAAGGGATTATTTGAAGTAGGATTGTATGAGGTACTCACCAGTAGTCAGTGTATTACCTACAGTAGATGCCAATCAACATACCTTCAGAGAGCAGTACTAGCACAGAAGCTAAGCAATATACTGCTGTGAAGCAGGGCTGTAAGAAAATATTGATACACGTGAGTATCGTGTTGTGTTCTTTATTTTATGTTTATTTTCGAATAAAAATATTTTAGAATAAAAATGCTAATATGTCACCTTATAGTATTGCAGTATATTGCATTATATTAAATTGAACCCCTGGATCATGCTATGTATCATGTTGCTAGATTCTTGCCATCACACAGCCCTACTCTGGACAAGTTCAGCAAAATGTCTTATGAATCCGAACTAACCTTTTAAAACAACAAATTCACAAAATAACATAAACAAATTAACTGGTGGAGCCAGTGGTAGACAGATGACTCCCGTGTTCTACAAGTTAAATTTATTGATTTCACCAGTGGTTGGTTTGGACAGAGTGATATTTGGCTATATAACAGCAGTTCCCCAGCAGAAGAGGCTGTCTGATGGCAAGGTAAAGCAAAGAAAATATTCAAAATCTATACAATGTACACATAAACTAAAGTGGACTTTTTTAAAGTGGCTAAACTGGTTTTGCTGCTGACCAGTCCTGCAACAGTTCATTGCTTAGCTTCCTACACCAGGACTCCTGCTTCCCCAAACTGGGGCCTGTTGACTGCCATCTACTGTAGGTAATACACTGAATATGGATAAGTATCTCATACAACCCCACTTCAAATAATCTGAACTATCTCTTTAAAAGTGTACACATGTTAAATGTGCCTATGACATCATAGAGGGAAGAAAGTGTGTATCCTGCAAACGTTTATTGGCAGCTAGACAAATAGGTATCTGATAATAAATAATAAATAATTAATAATAAATAATAGATATTCATATCTGAAGGTATTACTGTTATTTTAAAATGGAACACAGAATCATACATTATGTTGTAGGTGTACCAGTTGTTTGAAGGCCTTTTAATAGAATTCAACACATTTGAGATTATGGTTTCTAAAAATGTAAGGTGAACTGAACCATTGTCTTTTCACCAGTTTATATGTAAATTAAAACTGGCAGACTGTATACTATGTTTAGCATGCTGACATTCTCTTTCCTCACAACATCAAACCATTGATTTCAAACATAATTTACAGGCTGTGAACACAAAGTAGCTGTCAGTCTGTGAGGGAAAATCTCTCATTTTCCTGTCATTGTGTTTTGATACAAGACACAGATGCAATTGTGAAAACTGCTACATGACGCATTTAGATGACTCTCTCTGTCCCGCCCCTGACTCCTTCTATTTTTTCTGTCCTCTCCCTCACTGCTTCTTCTCTCTCTAGTTCTTTAGTGAATATGAGAAGTTACTCCACTCAGAAAACTACGTGACTAAAAGGCAGTCCCTCAAGGTAAGGACCCTGCCAGTAAACAAGTCTCATGGAGTGGTGTAACTCTGTTCAGAGAGCTATTTAAAGATGGGGTCTCATCAGAGTGTTGGGTTTCGCTAAACCATTTTATCTCCATCACCTTGTTGTGGCCGCCATCTAGTGGTCGGAGAACTATATAGGTTTGGCATGTCCACTTGAACCTTCTTTAATAGTGTTAAAGTGTGTTTTTGACTACATTTGGTGCCTACTTTCACTTTGATGTGATTATTATGCATTTTATTGCTCTGAAACCAGAAATGGGTCCCCCACATCCAAATTATTATTAATTAGATATAAATCTGCCCTCATTCTCTCTCAAGTTGTTTATCAACATTTTTATTGATTCAGGGCTCAACATCAAAGCTTCTCCAATTATTCCTGCAAGGCTCAAAATTAACTCTGTCCTCAGTGTCCCACAACTGTCCTGAATTCTACTTTCAGCTGTCCCTGACTGAACACTCATTGTCCCTAACTGGAGTTTTTTTTTTCATTCTTTATAAGGATATAGTTAAATAACTTTGCTCCAGTACTCGCATCACTTCATTTGAGTTGAGTTACTGTTTCTTGTTTTTTTCTGTTTTTTTTCTAACCCTTTGAAGTGTAAACTTTTTTCTATTTGGCATATTATTATGGAACTTAAAATGCACACACATTTTCCACTCATAGAAAATACTTTCTTGTATTTTAAACATAATGGTAGTGTGTGAGCACACATGTGATGTAATAGAGGTTGTGCTGGTGCCACCTAACATTTTTCAATTTGAACACCTAACAACTAAAATGAAACATATTCCATGACACATAAATGTAAATAATTTCAACTATTATCTGCTGTCCCAGAATTGTCACAAGCACTTTATCTTTGTGTCCCTCTTTGTGCTATTTTGTGCTATTTTCTATTACAACCAGACATTTCTTTAAAGCGATATTCCACTTTGCGAGATTAACCCACTCAGTATATACTCACCACCATGTCGATGTGATGGTGGATGAAAATCTTCAATTTCCAAAACAGTCCTGGAGTTTTAGGAGAAACAGGGTAGCAGCCTCATCCAGTACAATGGCAGTGAATGGTGGCCACGGATAAAATGTTAAAAATAGCACACAAAACAAACACAAAATGTCTCCATCCTGCTTGTGTGGTGTAATCCAAGTGTCTGCAAGCTGCGACATTAAAAATTAACTGCAAAAAACACCATTTACGCCATGTTTTTAGCTGAAATATCAGCTGTAGCATGTAGCCGGTAAGATGTAAACATGGCGTCGATCTCGCGAGACTTTGGCATGTGCGGTCATTAGGATATATACGAAGTCTTGCGAGATCGACGCCATGTTTACATCCTATGGAGGTTACCAGCGGTTTTTACAGCCGATTTAATCTGTAACTCAGAACATAACCTGCTCCCGACCAGGTTATGAGTTTAGCATAAGTTACCATGGTGACCTAGCCAGGTTTAAAAGAGAGCCACCTTCGTGACACTGAAAATCCTGGCTTTAGACTCAACATAGTTCGCTAACCCATTAATCTCGCTTCATAGTACACCCCACTGGTGTTGGTATATTATCAGTATCAAAATATATCCAAATTCAAGTATCAGATCTGAACTGAAAAAAGTGGATCAGTGCATCTCTGTAATTTATATTGGCTGCGCCACAAATTCATCACCATCATCACTATGATATCTCAGTCATCATTTTTAAACTTCAGAAAGATGATCAATGATTAATCTATAGAGCTCACGCTCTTTACAAATTGCCTCACAGATCATTAAAGGGATAGCTCGCCCAAAAGCTGAAAATGCAGTCATTATCCACTCAGCGTCATGCCGATTGGAGGTCGGTTTTAGATTTTTGTCAATAAATCACTGCTTGACTTTCACACAGTGTTGCTTAATCTCCCAAACAATTTAAGTGAATGGTGACCAGTTTTCAAATGGGAAAAAGCAACCAATAAAAAAGAAAATGCTTCCATACTGCTCATCTGGTGCACACACTGTGACAACACACACACCCAGTTCAGACAGGGTGCACACGCACATGAATGTGACTCAAAGCGAAGAATCTTCAGTGAAGATTTAGGCTGAAAATGTGTAGATGCCATCTTTCAAGTCAGCTTGGTATGTTGGTATGTTTATGGGTTTTTTTATGTGTGGTGTGAAAACTGGTCAGTGTTCACTTAAAATGTTTGGGAGTTTCTGTAACACTGTTTTCCTGTGAGACTCAAGCAGTGTTTGGTGGACTAAAACTAAACCTGACCTTGAGGGTGAGTAGATAATGACTGAATTTTCATTTTTAAGCAAACTATGCCTTTAACAAGGAGATGATGACTGGAATGTAAATAAAATGAATGATAAAATTTATCACCTGGAAATAATTTAAAATTAAGTTTATAAGAATTTATTAGTAAGAATTTGTGTTATTTTACAAAATGCTTTGTTGACAAAAAATAATGCAATGCAAAATAACACAATCAGTAAAAATTGGCAAATAACATTGCATTGCTAGCCTGGGTCCAGACTGTCAAATCCGCCCATCCCTCTGAGTTGGTTGTTTCTCTGAATATAGAAATGAAGTGTAATTCAGTCTGCTTTCAGGCCCTTGAATTGCCTGTTGTTATATACAATCTAAATGAATATGAAATTGATTTGTTGAGGTGAAAATGTTTCCTGTTATAGCCATTTTAAGTTCCTCAAACTTCATGTCGTGTCTGTGATTTCTGATGGTGTTTAAGGTTTAACACTGGACAGACGTTTGCATATGAAGGAGTGCGACAGGCCGGTGTTCTCAGTTATAATAGAGATTTTTCCAATTAATTATGCTTTAAGCAGTAAGCCTGTCAATTTGGTGAATCTGCAACTGTATCTAAACCTAAAAAGAAATTGCTCAAATTAATATTTATTTCCATTTCTCACTGTGAAATTATCTAGTTACTGGGGGAGTTGCTTCTTGACCGGCACAATTTCACCATTATGACGAAATACATCAGCAAGCCAGAGAATCTCAAACTAATGATGAACCTGCTACGGGACAAGAGCCGCAACATCCAGTTTGAGGCTTTCCATGTTTTTAAGGTAAAAATTCAAAGGTGAGGTCAACATTAAACATAGCATGCAATAATTGTACATATTAACATCCTTGTCATCTTTCTCCACCATCAGGTGTTTGTGGCCAATCCCAACAAGACGCAGCCCATCCTGGACATCCTGCTGAAGAACCAGACCAAACTCATTGAGTTTCTCAGCAAGTTCCAGAACGACAGAACGGAGGATGAACAGTTCAACGATGAAAAGACTTACCTGGTCAAACAGATCAGGGACCTCAAGAGGCCTGCCCCCCAGGAGGCCTGAGGACGGGTGCAGAGGTGGGGGGAGGAGCCACCAGGACCATGTCTGGACACCATCCAGACAACGTCTGCTTATCGGACCCATCAGCAGCTGCTGTTCTGGTTTCTGAACAAAAAATTGAGGAAACAAATAAAAAACAACGTACCCATATCAACTCATCAGGAAGTCGCCAGCTCCTCTGCTCCTCAGTGAACATTTGATTCTTTATTTTTTTGTTTTTCAGTCGTTTTCCTTCAAAAGAAATAAGAGAAAATAGATGCTGCTGCTTTCTTGCACATTAAGACATGTAAGGTATATTATGACAACAGTCCATCAAACATAGTGACAGAAAATGTCCGTGCATTTAAAGTAAGGCAGACTTCCTGATAGAGATTCACACACACACACACACACACACACCCACACCCACACACACACACACCAAGGAACAAAAGTAGACATGTTTACACACATATATATGTATTACATAAATAAACATGCATACACACATACTGCAAGAATATCAGCTAAAACCTTGTGATGGAAATGGTACGAGCAAGTTGAACATTGGTGTGTTTGTTGCATGCCTTGAAATGTGACAGATCCATGGCTGTACCCAGCGTTGGCTCTGTGATGGCACTGCCCAGTCTGGCTCCCGTGTTCAGTGCCACAGACTTGGAAAACGCATCACAGCAAGCGCTACAGTTCGCATCTATGCCTTCATCCGACAAAGCAACAGTGGTTCATTCTAGCAATTTCGTGGGGACAAGCTCTCAGATGCCATCATCACACAGAACCATTTACCTCCCGTGTGCTTTGTTACAACACAGCACTTGAAGCACATAAGGAATGGAGGAAGGGATGTAAGGTATGAATTCGGTGAAGCCCAAGAGTTGGGTCTCTTTATTGTTTTCTGGGACAGGGTGAACATGTACATATGCCTTTTTTTTGCTTTGTAGATTTTTTGTTTAACCTTGACATGAATATATATTATATATATATTACCTTAAACATCACGTTTTTGGTTAATTGTAATCAAATTACTTTCTAAACCATAAAAGAAACAAGTTAAGTGACATTGTTTTTGCATTTCATTTTACTGCTGAAATGGTTGCTGGTGGGTTTCTTTGTATATAACTTAAAGGGCCAGCTCACGTTTAGCTAACCTATAGGATATTAACAATTTGTACAGCAGAGGAATGTCATGGTATTAGCTCTGGATCTGTTAATCCTCTTTTTATTCTCCATCTGCATTTTTGAGTATCTCTCAGACTGCTGAAAAACGTGCAGGGGGTGTGAGCAGGGAGGGAGGGGATTTGGAGAGCATTAACTGAAACATTAAAGCCTGTGTGTTTGTGCACTTTGTGAGGTGCTGAGTGATCGACATCACCTAACTGGAGTCGAGGATAGCAGGGAATTCCCCCCTCCTCAGTTTCATTAACTCGTTTTTTCCCCCCTCATTCTCACCACTCTGCTAGAGTCAAGGGAGTGCTGTGTGGTCTCACAGTGAGTGTGCTTCAGGGGTGAGCTCATCAGAACATTGGCAATTCAGCACATCATTCTTACTTGTCCCCTCCTCTCCTCATGTTTGAGCCTTTCTTTTCAAAGGGTTTATAATTCCAGTACAATTATGAGTGTAAAGCATTGTGGGTAGCAGAGTACTGTGGGCATATTTGATTGTCCTCATGGTGATGAAACCACTGACTTGTTGATTTACAGTGAATGAGATGATCCACCTAATGAGAAATAGATCCGTATACATTCAAGCAGGCAAATGAGAAACCATGTTGGTGCAGCCAACAGCACTATTCAGATCTTCCATACGCATTGAACGTGCATGTTCCTCCACTGGCTGTGCATGATGCTGTACTAAAGATGTTGTACTGGAATTGTTTCTTTTTTCCAAGTATTTAACAACATTGAAATGTCAAATTGAGCTCTTGGCTGTATGCTGACTTTGACTCCAGTTTCAGCAGAGAGTGTGTGGGTGCTTTCAGAAGTGTCAAAGGCCTGGGCCCTACAATCGAAATAAAGAAAAAACAACAACATTTGGAATAAAATAAAGTGGTGGTCGTTTTTAAGAACTTATCTGTCAAATGTGTGTTAACATTGGGGTGTTGTAAATCAGCTTGGTACATCGAAGTGGGACGTTTTCCTCGGCAGTGGAAGATGTATTCACATTTGTTTTGCTTACATAAAAATGCTCAATTACACTTTACATGAAAGTTAGTTTAAGTGTTATTAGAACAATGCACTTTTTTTTCTCTTAATTTAAAGCCATCATTATGCAAATTAGCTCCTTATAAAAGAGAATATACCCCCTATGTGAATTTTGTACAACTTTAGAACTTTTAAACTCTTTATTAGATACATGTGTATGACATGAAGGATGAGGTTAAACACATTTCAACCAGTGCGCAAGGAGTGCTTTTAAGAGCAGGATAATCCTGTCACAAAGTATACTGGAGCACACAGATAAAAGTGGCAAAAGTTTTATTAAGTAACTATTATTAAAAAGCAGATGTGTCTTAATGGGCCTGTTTTTCAAGTCTTACTGGTCTGTACTGGAGCAGCTGTATGGATTATTAAAAATTGGTATCCAGCATTTTAATGTTATAGCTTTTTGTTTTGGAGAGAACCATTTCTTAAGTACGATTTGGAGGGCTATTCTATACCACTGCATCACATTTTTGAAGGTCCATATAATTGTGATTCAGTATCATAATTATGGGCTACTATTTAATAAAAATGTTTAAAAAAAAAAAAAACAGTAATGGGGAAGAAGAGTTTTTCATTTCAATCATGATTACAGATGAATGTTTACCCTGTTTTTACTGAATTAACAAGATTATTATCTCAGAATTCTGACAAAAGCTCATGGAAAAACTTTGATCTGTTTTTCTGAATTAAGAAGATGCCTCCAACAGGCTCTCCATGCCCATGCAGGGCTCCTCAGCATGCTGGAGGCTGGTTTTGGGTCCCTGAGCATGGAGACGTGTCTTATTAATTCAGAAAAATTGGGAGCACATTTTTTCTCAACTGAATGTATAACCCTTCAGTTTTCTTCTTTGATAGAGCCATTGCTGGTAAATGGTCCAGTGAACTCATATTTAAAACTCTAAAAAAAAACTTAGTTCTGTTCCATTCATGTCAAACACTGTCAGGGTGCTCATTGGAAAGGCTCTGTTACACTAAATGGAATGTGACCTTAATTACTATATTTGGGAACAGCTGTGCATTCCCTACTATTTCATATCAGTGTGGCTGCCATAAAGAAGGACTATGAGCTGGGGTAGGGTGGTGGGTGGTACTTTCTCCTGCCATTCTGTTAATTTAGTCTTGATTATATGACATTCTGTATTACCAAATACTGAACCAACACAGTCATCGATGATTCAGTATGCTATTCTCTGTGAACAAAACAGCCCAGGTCCATACCCCATTGACAATAATAAATTGCTTTCTGGATTCTAGTTATTATTCTTCTTTGGTTCATCATAAAGAGCATCCTCTTTCACATTGTCACAATGTCATTTGAAATGTTGTTATTGTAAAATTATCATTATACCTTCTTCAAGAACTAAAAGATCAGTGTATAGGATTTAGTGGCATCTAGCAGAGATCTTGCAGATTGCAAACACCTAGCCTCATCCTCCCCTTCCAAGCATGTATGAGAAACTACAATGGCTGAGAAACTTGTGCAAAACTCAAAAGGCTGTATCTAGAGCCACTGTTTGGTTTGTCCATTCTGGGCTACTGCAGAAACCATGGAGGAGGACCTGCACCATGGACTTACATTAGAACCGAGCCTTGCCGCTCAGCCTTGCTTATAATTTTCCCCAGTGGCCACTCGCGGTGTTGCAGGGAAAAGCTCTTCCTGTGGACCAAAAGCAGACACCATGAACTACAATTACAACTCTTTCTATTCAATTACTTTCTATTATGGCTTTATGATCCATAGAAAAGTGATTTAAAAATCTCTGATGTCATCAGAAAGTCTATGGACTGTGCAGGAACTCGCTGTGGGAGACAAACTAGGGCACATATTCAGTGGGGTGCAAACCACGAAACTAAACCCAGAAGCTAGATAAAAATGTTGGCGTCTGTGCCAGGCCAGGAATTCTCATTGAACAAAATGGCCACCATCATTGCATCTTAATAATAGATCCACGACAAAGGACCCGCACCCTCTAAATGGCTCATAACAGGAACACAACCATTTTTATTTCCAGGTGATTTAATATGAATGAAAATTAATTTATAAATATTACATAAAATTAAGCCATTTTCTTCTAATAAATCCCTCTAATTGTTACACACTGGACCTTTAATTTCATCACACGTTAACAACCTGTGTGGAAATGGTTTTGGTTACATAATGTAATGTTATATCAGTGCACCAAGATTAAGCTGTTTTCTGAAGCTAGAAGAACTGGTAACCAATTATCGATTTCAGTGAGTGTCATCTAATGAACAGATAGTACAATAGCGTGTTTTCTGAATGGAGTCTGTCCCCTTCCACAGTATACGCACAGCAGCGGACTGGTCCTTTAAGAGCAGATATTAAAAAAACAAAAACAAAAAAAAAGCACACTTCCGGTAGATAAAGACAAAAACAGATAGAGGAGCAGCCCAGCGGTGAGAAGAGGAGAGGACGGCCCGTCGACCAGCTGAGGAGACCTGATTCAGAGAGGACAGTTATAACACCTGCACACAGACATACAGACAGGGAGACAGGGAGACAGACAGGGACACCGAGCCATGGTGAAGATCAGCTTCCAGTCTGTCGCGGGACAGAAAGTGGAGAAGGAGAACGATGGCGACAAGACCGAAATCCTTATCCCTCATCCAATGGTGAGTTAACGCGTCGCTTTATTCTTATTTCTTTTATAAATAACGCCTTTTATCGTCACGTTATAATGCTTCTTATTTGAACGTGACGCCTGCTGTGGCCAGGCTTTCTGCAGGGCAGCCTCCTGCACCTGCACAGCCATGAACAGCAGGGGATTTCTGACAGCGTCTATCGCCATTTGGTTGGAAACAAAAACATGTCATGCTGTGATGGTTTCCTCTGCGCCAGTGCGCTTATTGCAGCCCTGATGCGAGTTATTATAATGTGCAAATGCATGCTCTTTGTTTAGGACTGAATGGAGGATTACAAGCAATATGCAATTTAACAATGTAAAGGCTTTGTGTTAGGGTTTGCTTTATAAGTGGCATGGCCTCTGATGTTTTTTTTTCCTTCAGTGCAGATTAGGATAAACAACTCCCCAGCTTAAAAAAAGCAGAATGCAAGAGATGCATGAGCTTTGCTTGACAAAATGGCAGATGGGTTGCCGTGGCTTGCAGCGCATGCAAGATTCTTTTTTTTCACAGCAGAGCAGTGGAGTCCTCAACTTTGCTGTAGCATCATCCCAGCACCCCCTCGACCCTTATCAAAGATACATGACTGAGCCCTGGAGATGATGAGCCATAATGGAATATAGATAGGACATCAGGCATGCATATAAAGTGAATATTGCAAAAGTACAGAGCTGGTGTAGCTGTGTGACTGACTGAAATCTGTCCACCCAAATGTATTGACCAGGAGACAGACAGGCCTCATGGTGTGTCACGCTCTCAGCTGCTGTGAAAGGGCCACTATCTCTCTCAGTGGGATGGGAGAACACAAAGTCTCACAGAAGAAGTGTGTGTTCGCACATACACAGTTGTCGCCTTGTCCTCATGCACCCTCTGTTTCCACAAAGAACAGCATACTAAAGTGAAAGGACTGTCGCAACATGAAAATATTGTTGAATCAAAGACGCTGGGTTCAAGCTTTTTGTGTCATCTCCTTTTTAAAATGGTGCTCACACAGGATTGTCATCATTGTTCTTTGAAGTTTCTTACAACAACCATTTCACCCACCCACACAATTGCTTTTGTTCCTTCACAGCTCCAGCTAAGAATAGCAACCATTGTCCTGTCTGTAAAGAGCCACTTTTCCAATAGATAGCCTAATTTTACCTGCCACGACCGCCCAGCACTACAGTTACAGTCATTATTTTTGTAAATGGAAGTGCTCAGTGAGTGCCTACTATCTGTGTGTAGTGCCACCCTGCCAGCACAGGTTGGGCGCGTGGCACCGGCAGATGGGTTGCGAGACTGGAGGCGTCTGGGAGGATTACTCACCATCTCAGTCAAGTTTTCATTTCCAGGCGCTTCATCATCCCTTCCTCTGGCCAAGCTCAATGCTTTAAATTCCTGCTCAAAACGCAGCGTTGCCATTAATGCAAGCTTCTATTTTAGCAGTTAGTTAATCTGGGTCGTTTTCAGCTGCTCGTCACGGTGAAAATGAGTAAGCTGGAAGTTGGATTGAAGCTGCCTGGAAATGCTTTTCCATGTCATTTTGAACAGTATTAATATGTTGTGTGTGTGTGTGTGTGTGTGTGTGTGTGTGTGTGTGTGTTTTCCAGGATGAGGATGAGCTGGTCCTGCCGCTGCGGCCCAAGAAGTCACCACTTAATGGACTGTGCTGCCTGACGTTCGGCTTGGTTGTGTTCATGGCCGGTCTGGTCCTGGCCTCCATTTATGTCTACCGCTACTACTTCATACCTCATGTAAGACCTGATTTAACTGTCCTGTGTGCTGTATGTGTCTCAAAACTGTATTCATAAATAAAATGATGTCCTTTGTTTATATATAAGTCACTCTTTTATACAGTCAGGCCCTGATCACACAGAGCACATCTGGCAGGTTGCAAAACCCCAGGTGCACTGTACTGCCTTTTTTTTTCAAGCTGTTGTTAAAAAAAAAAAGAGCAGGGTGGTATATTCTTTTTATGGTTGCCAGGCAAACAACAAATCAGCTGTCCTTAGCCTAATCATGATTTTGTTGTGTAGTAAAGAAGTAGTAGTAGAAGTAGTTTTCTGTTCAAATCCTGGTAACTTTTGCTACAGCCACTACATACACATTAGCAGCGCACAAAACGCTTATTCAAAATAACTGGAGAACTGCGCCTCTCACTGCCAAAACTGTGCACTTTCTGATCACGGCCTAAGGAGTTCATTCTTGCGACAGATTGTTCTGACAAGGGAACTAAAAATGAAGGAAGAGTCATTTCATTTCATACAAACATTCTATGCTCCAGACTTTGGTGCCAGTTCTGTTGAAGCTTATGGGCGATGTAATGTAAACAATGCTTTTTTGGAGACCAACAGCAAGTACACAAATGCAGACATTTGGAAAAATTTGTATGAAATGTGTTCTTTAATTTTTTACGTTTTTTTAGATGCATTTTTTTTTATTTTTTCAAGGTCATACAGTGTAGTTGTGTTGGGTTTTAGTGTGTTTCTCCATGCATCTCTCATAAACTCCTTAGGACTGACACCAAAGTCTGGCAATGTAAAGACCCTTCCTTCTCTTTTAGTTTGCTTGGTTTCAGAGTGTTCCAGTTGGTCTGTTGATCTGGATGCTGATTTGTGTGTGTGTGTGTG
>JAJHUR010002381.1:0-10060 GCA_027495735.1 Lutjanus campechanus | reverse complement strand
AGGCAGAGTCTGAATGGGGATGACATCACTCAGGGAGACAGGAGAAAAACAACATCTTCAGTTCCTGTGTCTGTTTTTCTGCCCATGACGATAACACCAAATGTTATTTGGACGCTGATGCAAAACCCAAAGATGTTTGTTTCGCTGGACTAAAATACCTGGAAATGAAATTTGACTCCTTGCAAAGCAGACAGAAACCGTTCATGTCTTTATGATGTAGTGAGTAAAATGATTTAACCAATGACAGTTTATGAAATCCAGTGCTCATAGCTGTTGTTGTGCACTGTAGCCACCCAAACCCAGCATTTATGGCATGAAAGATTGATGATTTTGCCCCAAGTTTTCAGTGTCTTTCCCAGAATTATATTCCTGGAAAAGCTTTGGTTATGTAAATGTGGAATTATACATTATTAAGTACATAGAAATGTTAGAATAACAACATGAACACCGTACAAAATACCAATATAGCCAAACATATTTTAAAATGTCAGAAAAACAATCAATCTAAACATCAAAAATAACAAAAAAATTGTTTTATAACAACTTCAAAATACTTATGAAATGAAATGAAATATTATTTATTGGTATATTCAGGCAATACTTGGAATATGACATTGCTAAACATCCAGATAAATAAATAAAAATGCAGCTGTATGTAGCTGTGGTCAAGGAGGAACCCCACTCAACAAAACTGTCTATTTCTATATTTATATATTTATATCCACCATTTGATAAATGGCCAGTATCAGCCCAGTTACACCAGTATGTAGCTGCTGGTTGTCACTAGTGTTGCTGTTTTCCACAGCACGCACACTTTTGCCATCTCCCAGGTGACAACATGGGGAACAAACACTGTACCACCGTTGTTGTTTGGATGCTGTTCACCTCTTCCTCACTGAATCTCCTCTCATCCCTCCCCCTCTCTGTCTCACCCTCTCCCTCTCTGGCTCTGACTCACCGCTCCGGGGATGAGGGCTGGCCCCTCCTTCAGATGACATCAGAGGGCTTGAAATAGCAGCAGCATTAAAGCTTCCAGTCATGGGAGCCTGCTGCGAGGCCTGCAACCCAGGGCAGCCACTTCCAGCTGAGGGGGAGAGAGAGAGAGCGGGAGGGGCAGCGGGATGGGTGGGGGTGAAAAAAACAAAGTGACAAAAGAGATAATGAAGTGGCGGTAGCAACAAGTCAAAAAGGGGCCAGTGGCTTGACATCCTTGGAGTGCTAATATCACATGCGGAGGGGGTGCAACATGTGAGAGCAGGAATCATGTTCTGTCAAATTAAGAACTGGTGCCTGAATCACTTCCTTAAACCTCAAAGCTGAACATAGTGGGTCTTATGTCTATCATAATAACTTTAACTGACTTTGGAAGTTGTTATATTAATTTATGGATTTGTAAAATCTTATTTTAGCTAGTAATGTTAACATTTTTTCACCATTAAAAAATGTTTCAAAAAGCATAACATCCCTAGCAATATGCACCAAGTTTTCACATAGAGCAGGTCTAGACTGTACTCTTTATAATATTCAGTAATTAATGAGTTTTGGATCTTAAGCTGATTAAGTTTAAGAGAAAAAGCTCTGTGATGGCAGTTGGTACTCATGCTAACTTTCATTGCTAACAAACGAATCTGAAAAAAAAAGTGTGACATCACCAGCAAATTTTAAATTCTATAATATGTGACATTTCAATGTCTGAAAATGTTAAACACGTGTAAGATATTTTGTTGAGTCGTGTACTTACATTATCAGCTGGTTGTTTAAAAGTGAACACAACAACTCCCATGATCCCACATTACTTCACAACATCATCAAACTCCATCTTTTGTTCTTGTTGATGAATGTTTTAAGAAAGCACAAATCATTAAGAATTTGAAGCAACCATTATGCACATTTGATTATGTTTCTCCTCACTCAATAGTCTGACTCACTGGATGTGAACTGTGGGTATAAGCCTGTTTCAGGTGGCATACATCATATCTGTTATCTGCGTTTTCAAAGTCCTCATTGATACAGGAAACAACAAGAACCTCTGAGCTAGAAAGTTACACGCTGAAAATGGCAAGTTAGATGACACTATCACTTTCCTTTTACAGGGATTTAACCATTTTAATATTAAAAGAAATATAAACCAGGCAGAGTGTTTTTTTTCCCACTGTAGCAGAATGATAATGTGTGGAGCCACACATTATCTCCAACACTGACACAACGCTGTGGAGGTAGACCTGGCTACGCAAGACTACTCACTCAAAAACTCCCAAATTGCACAATTTTTTAAAGGAAGCTTGATGATATTGCGGTTACTTGTTCAATGATGAAATCAGTTGAAACAGACGGTGTGTTCACAAACATCTGCTACATATCTAGATGTTTCGTGTGCACTAAAAAGACAGTTGAGTCGGCGGCCTTTAATGTGGCCACGGACACATTGCGTACACGCTGCTCAGAGAATTTAGTCACATGTGGCTCAGACCACCTCTGAATGTGGTCTGAGCGATCACATATAAATGTGTCTGTGCATCTTGGGTTTATTCAGACCTGTACTTAGAGCTGTTCACTTGTCATAGGATCACCCAAGATGCATTTTTTTTTAAGAAGAATACATATAGCACTCGTGACAATATAATGACATTACAATATGATGCCAAAAAACAGCAGACAGTTAGACAAAATAGAAGAAACACAAAAATTGATAGGACCCCTGCAGTAACTCAAATAATTAGATTTACAGGACCAAAACAATTAGAAACTGAACTATACATATGACAGGTAGCGTAGGATATTTAGAGTTTTATACAGTCCCACTCTTCACTGCATTAAATCTTTTCCAACTCATATTACAGTTGTATAATGTTCTGCTTTGTAATGTTTTGTGGCTATTATCATTTCCAAAAGAAACTCACAATGTGTTTTTAAAGAAACTTAAGTTCAGATTAGTTCTTGATAGAGCTTTTTATCGAACAGAATAAATATATTTATTAGACATCGTGGGTAGAGTCTGTATCCAGCAGCCCCAATATAACCTTTAAAAGTGTAAATGTAAAGTGAATGTCAAGTGGCCTTCACCAGTTTTCAGAAACATATGGACAATGGAAAAACAAATGCATCGGACACATGTTAATAGCAGGTGTAAACAGGCTCTCTGACACCAGCAACTGCAGTTTGCATCTCATGTCCCATACTGTCATCAACAATAGCTTCTTTTTCCTGCACTGAATGTGATCTTCTCTTAACCCTAACCAAATTGTTTTGATTGCCTAAACTTAACCACGGTATAACCACAGATCAGATCAGAAATGAATTATTTGATATGAATTGGTTTTGGATTGGTTTTAGGTGTGAGCAGTGTCTACCATGAATGATAACGGCAAACTGTAAAAGATCAGGAATATTGTGGACTCAACTAATCTTTTCTTATTAACTTAATGTAAATATATACATTTTAATACCCTCAAATTAAGCAGGGGAACATACATTAAGTTGAACCAGCTTAAAATCTGGCAACACAGAACAGGCAAAAATAATTATATATATAAATGACTTTAAATAAGGCCAGCTGGTTAGTAAAGGCTCATCTTGCCTCCCTTTCTCAGTTTACCTCTCACTCCACATTTCCCTCACACCCAAACACTTACTGTTTATCCTGATCTGTCTCCTTCCTGTCTCATACACAGGACCTGTCTGAGCTGATGGAGTGTGAACAAAAGGAAAAAGACGATATGGTCATCCAACCACTGGACGCCTGTACCATGGCACCACCCCCCCACCACCCCCCACCACCGGCCCCACACAGAGAGACCCTCCTGTGGAGGAGCTTGAACTGTGTGACCAGGCGTCGCAGAGAAGTAGGTCAGGAGACATGAGGACTGTGAGCATGAGAATAACACGGGCCGACGTAAACAGCCAACACCACTACATCCTGTCTATCTGCAGCCATCACAATACCAACAACATTCCTGCTCCCCCTCCTACTCTTTGTCTGACTGTCTGTGCATACAGGATATGGTCCTTACACAGTAAAGGTTAGATTTGATTCACACTGGGGCCTGCCGCTCTGAAATATGCATGCACTCAAAGTAGCACGAGGTGCTCTGGATAAAAGCATCCGCCAAGTGGAATATGCTCTGTTCATCACGTCGGCACTCAGTCGACTCATCTCTAACCTGCATGAATGTTCAGGAAGGAATATTTTGTTAAAGATGCAACATCAGTCCTGCACATTGAATATATGCTCACAAAAAGATTGAACTAACATAATTACATTTCAACATCATGTCATAATCAAGTATTCTCAGCATGTGACCAAGAAGATCAGTATTATAACACAATTAGTGCAACATACAAAGGTTCAGATTCAAAGTGAAAAAAGTGCTTAAAATCATAGTATCATTGCCAAAATAATTCCATTCAAACCCACTATCATTTAAAATACAAATACAACAATATGTATAAAACATACCCTCAACCTTAAAGTCAAATATGTTGTTTTGTGTGTTTTTATCTTATATTTGTTTTGCCAGTGAGTATGCTGTGTCACCCTCCATCAGACTACTTTAATCATATAACTTTCCTGTCGCTAAGCTGCTGTTCTGAGCCTTTCATACATTTTGCTCATTTTATTCCAAAAACACCAGCTGCTGCAAAATGTTGGAGGATAATTTTTACTCTCACTGGATTTAATTACATAATTATCATTAGTTGAATGGTTGAAGTTCTTTAGAAGAGTCACAATTTATTCCCACTAATTTAAAATTTTTATTTCATATTCAGCTTGCATTAATATTTTTTTCTGGCCACTTCAGGGTGGGAAACAAGCTTTAAACACTGACATATAAACATCTTACACAGTCTTTATAATGAACATGTCAGCATGTGTGGTTGTGGCTCAGTGCAGTGCGGGGTCGTCCGCTAATCATAAGATTGGTGGTTTGAGCCCTGGCTCCCTCAAGTCTGCATGTTGAAGTTTCTTTGGGCTGAACCCCAAATTGCCCCTGCAGGCGTAGCCCTAGGTGTGTGAATGGTTGTTACAGGCACTTTGCATGGCAGCCTCTGCTGTGTAGTGTATGCATGAATGAGTGAAAGTGCCATGTGTTGTAAAGTGTTATATAAATGCAGTCCATTTACTGTGGCTCCCGAACTTTTTTAGACCACCAGGATTTTTTTGTCATGGCACCCAAATCCCAGTATAACACACATATGTACACAGATGCTGATCAATTTTAACTGTGCTATATTATGACAGTGGCACAGTGGTTAGGACTTTTGCCTTTCTGTGTTGAGTGTGCCTGCGTGGGTTTCCTCTGGGTGCTCCATTTTCCCCCCACCATCAAAAACATGTATACTAGGACAATTCTCCAGTCAGTACCCCTGACCAAGGTGCTGGGTTAGAACTCGTCTACTTTGTCTACTTGTACAATAGCCTAGAATGGATGGACAAACCAACAGTATAACATTGCATTAATTTGGAGTCGTGTTTGAGCCAACCACCTTAGAGCTCTGTTTTGGTCTCCACCACCCCCTGAGAAAAATATCTGGATCTATAGATGCTAAATGCTGCAGTTCCTTCCTCAGCTAGCTGCTAACAATATCTGTCTGCCATCAAATACTGGGCAGGTAGTGTACGGAGGATTTTTAGAGATTTTTGTTGTTGTTGAGAACAACTGTCAAAACACTGATGAGATTGGTGAGATATAGAACTGAGGGGAACTCTGCATGCATACAAGCAGGAAAAATCGCTACTATAAATCAACCACCATGTAAGACTCTCGAATTAAACAAATATTCCCATGGTTTGTCATTATCTTGAGGAGAAACAAACAAGCCTCTGATTTTCTACAGGCATATTTTAATTTATCCGTCAAAGAAGTAAATTACAGTGTTGTAAAAGCGGTTCATACCAGTCACAGGAGTTTTCTGGATGTCATTTCATCTGCAAAAAAACATGAAATAATGAAATTATTTTATGAAGCAATTGCTTGATTACTTGATTATGGATTAATCAGCAAGAGGTCTCAGCCTTAATAAGATTTAATTTCTGCCTTGAAGCAGCATCATTTTAAAATAAAGCTTAAGTAACTGAAGCCTGTGAGGCCAGCACAGGTCCTGAAGGCTGTCAAAAAAAAGGGGTCATCATGTTATTGAGCTGATCTTGTTAGTGTTAATGCATGTTGAACTTTACTGCTCTTTCTTTCTTACTGCCACATGTACCATCATTATGGTGCGGTCAGGTTTGTACGCACAGGGTCACGGTCAAGAACGTGGACCGATAAGAAATAAAACATGCGGTTGATTTATTATATTCATGTGGAAGTGTTGCATGTTGCTGCTTTAAGAACAAGGCAGGGAGTGTGAGATAAATTAGAGGCTGACAGGCTGTTTTGTGCTTGAAGACAAGCCAGTCACCTCAAGGACATCAAAACACGAGGCTGTGTGGGCATCAGAATCACAAGTGAGGAGACGGATGGAAAGCAGAATCATCTAAGTATGTACTGTACTGCCATAGCAACTCCAGGCCATACAACAAAGGTACAGTCTGTACTTTATCAAATTATTCATGTCTAATTAGTTGTGCTGCAGCAGGTCTGATCATCTTCACTCTGAGGTTAGTGATGATCACAGAGCTTCAAATGAGTTTACAGTCATAGATGTGGCATTAGGACACAGCGCATTTAGGTTCAGAGCTGTAAACATGTTTGTAGCCCTGGGAACATAAATCTGTCAGGAGAACAGCTGCAGAGTTTAGTGACAGTGACACCTTTTAAAGGATCAGTGCACCTAAATCACCACAAAGCAAGTTGTGTCACTTACTCTTACTCTGGTATCTGGGAATGCAGATACTTTTTCTGTTATTTCTGAGGTGTTTGCCACTGAGTTCTCTGCCACATCCTTTTCTGCAGTGCTCACAACAGTGAAAAATGCAAGTCAAGTCAAATGTCAGACAACCATCTCTGCTGGATCGGAACATTTCTCTTTTTTAATTTATTTGGAGCTATCAGTATATTCTGCAGTGTTTTGTCTAAATCCCTGCCTACAGACTGTTTTCAGTTTTCAGCCATGATAGTATCATATGGATGACAATGTCTGTTGGTTGGTCCACCACTCTGGTCAAGCAAGACATGGTAATATTGTCACTGAGCTGTAGTTGTGGCCATGTTCCAGGGCAAGAAGACATTAACTCTGCCTAACTAGTAAGCAAAAGATTGCAATATGATTGGTTCTACACACTGTAGACTCTGTTTCTTGTGACAATGGCGGGGTTTCTAAGAAAAGTGGTGGAAAAGAGAAAGAAGTAATGTTTCGGGTAGAAATAATTTGCCTTCACGTAAGAATCAAACCCCAGTCTTCTGTGTGAAAGTCCTGTGTTTGATACGTGCATCCACCCCAGTGACATATAAAGATGGACATTGATTCTCCACGTCCTCCAAGTGTGCAAAACTGAAGCCAAAATATCCTGGATATGAGCACTGCCATCTTTCCCCAGTGACATCATTTGGAGCCAGAGTCTGCGCAGTAGTGATCAGCACTGAAGCCCACACAGACACCTGACTCAATCACAGGCAGAGCTCAGCTATAGCATCAAATCACTAATTAAAACAAAACTGATGAGAAAGGTGAGCACTTGAAAAACACTTTAAAAATCACAAGAAGTGAAAAGTAGCCATGTTTCTGAGTGTGACAGCCTTTTCTGCAAGATGCTCACATCTCAGATCAGTTTCATTGTGACAATCTGATGTCTCTGCTGATGCAACAAATATTTCTGTTTGTTCCAGTAACCTCTGGCTGGCAGACAGGCAGGTGTGAAGCTGGTCATCTTTCAAAGAAGGAAGAACTAAAGGAGACCGAAGATGAAAAATAAACCAGCTCAAGGAAATGATGAAACCAAGGTAAACATGAAAAAGGAGACTTAAGAACTAATCTGAATGCGTCAGTGATAATGGCTTTGTTTTGGCAAGCAGTTGTTTAAAAAAAAACATCTTGCAAAAGCTAATGGAATATTTATGGTTTTTATTTGCATTTCAATTTCTGCTTTCAGTTTATTCTATAATGTGTGAACCTGCTAACCCCTAAGGCTGCACAGCTTCTTTATTCCGCACACTCCTCACATAAACAATGAAAAGTTTTTCTCATAATGCAGACATTAATATTCAACCTTCCACTTAACTTACAGCCACAGCAGGTTAATCGGAGTGAGAACAGACTGTGAAGTCATCACCTCGGGACCTCGCACCCTCCAAATGAGATAAAAATATGAAGCTGAACGTTTACTTGAGGTAGGTGAAAAATATCTGTTCAGTGTTTTGTCTCATGTGCCAGTCCTGGTATATCTGTAATATGAATGTTTGTTTCCCTATATATGCATTATTATATTTTAATTACACCTCACGTTATAGTTTATTTACTTGTTTACAGTTATTCTAAAGAAATGCACATTTGCACAATTTTATGAATTGCTGACAACAGTTAAAAACATGGTTTATAAACGGTTTGATAGGGTTACAGAATTCATACATAACACTGCATTTGATGCTGCAGATCATGACTGTTAAGGACACTGGGGGAAGTACAAAGGTGTAAAGATCAGTTTATCAAAGAGGAGATTCTCTGTTTGATTTTTGGGCTGTGTGCTGTTCTAACCTATTTAAATACAGAACGAGTAACCAGGAAGATAAATCCAAAAATCATATCGTGACAGAAAAACAAACAAAGGGTGAAACTGGTGAAAGCAGATGAGATAAAAGACTGTATATACAGTATATCTGATCAAACCAAGTTTAAATGTGCATTGCATTTAAATGGTATGTACAACTGTCCAGACCGAGTTCCTAACTTTTACTGTTTAGCATGAACAAATAGTAGTTAACGACTTATCAAGAATTCTTTTTGAAGAAATAACTGGAAACAAAAACCCAACTCAAGAAAACACACATTAAATGAGAAAAGCAAAGAGAATTATTAAGAACATTTCCAAGTCCTCAAACATCAGATGATAAAGCTTTTAATTACCAAAGGGAAAGGCTTGAATCTAGCTCGAGAGCTCATTCCATTTAAAATATGTGTCATGCCTGAAGCCGGCTCTAGATTACTGTGATCATATGGGATACAACAGAAACGTATTTCCCAACATGACGGCCTGCTAATACTCTGTTTTAAAGCCTTCTCGATGCTGCCAGGAATAGTGGGGAAATACTTAATCATTTATTGATTTAAGTATTTGTTTTCCCTTTAAGTAATCACACTTTAAAGAGTCAATTTAAAAGATTTTCATTTTTATAAACATCTGTTAAGTTACTGTTAATCACTGAATTAGGTAATCCAGTGGTGACTGAGCCTATTACTGTGGCAGAGATGTTTTATCTTCTTCCAGCGCAGAGGTAAAGTGAGAGAAACAGTTGAGTGTCAACGGCATAGAGGTAAATAATAACTCCTGGGATACAGCACATACTCAAAATGATCAAATCAAACTTATAACGTAGTGTGAGGCTTAATGTTACTCTCCCCTAATTTTGAATCGTAAATATTAAACATATATTTCATGCTATAACTTAAAATCTGTATTGATTATTGAAGTGAAGTGTTCTTACTGAAGAATAGACATCCTGTGTTGACCGTGTTATCCCAAATATTTTCTTATCTAGACCTCTTTAACTTCTGTCTTTGCTTTTTCTCACTGCAAAGCATTAACATTCTGCAAGTTGTTCCACTATGTCTGTCTCCATTGTTTACATCCGCTTCATCATCCATGCAAGATCACGTTCTTCATGAAATCACACGACATCGTGCTCCCTGTAGTAGTGGTGGTGTACCTGCCATTACTTTCAAATCTTGTAGTGTGTGGGTGTTTGAGATCAGAGAGAAGAGAATCTGTGAAGTTTCTCCTAATGTGTGTGGTGCAACCAGATTGTAATATCTGTAGCGTGGAGCCGGCCTAACATACTTTTGGTGACATTTTATACGTTAGTGCACATTTCCTCACACTTGACTACAAATCTGATAAAGAAAATCATAAAATGACAGAAATGCAGTGGTTATCTTCAACTAAAATGTGCCTTGAGTGTTTATTTTC
>JAJHUR010002380.1:0-53001 GCA_027495735.1 Lutjanus campechanus | reverse complement strand
TCGTGATTAATCGAAATTAATCCACAGTAACCCTGTGATTAATCTGATTAAAAATTTTAATTGTTTGACAGCACTAATTTATTTATTTATTTATTTATGCTGCCTTTCTCTTGCCATGTGAATGTGTCCCTACAGATTCATTTACAAATGTAACCTGCAATATTTGAGAATGTATTATTTTTTTGAAAATGCAGTTTAGTCTTAGAGGCTTTAAGTATTCATTTTATGATATACCCATTTAATGTAAGATTTTCAGGATACATTTCTGATTGTTATTAGACTGAGTGCTTTATTTATCTAGGTTTGGATTTTGGATATTGTAGTTTGTCAAATAATTAATTATCTATGTAAAATGGGATTGGTTGCAGACTAACAGCTACTCCCTATTTAAGATGTTTTTTCTTGTTTCTAACCCTTTATCTGATGAAGGGCTTGGACTGAATTAATGTGCTACTGCAAGTTAAACAGTGTGCAGGAATTAATGTGCAACATTATTAGTCACACCTGTGCTTTTCTTCCTATGACACGTCAAAATGTCTACTGTGAAAAAGGCCTGTTAACATTCATACCGACATTTTCTGTTTCTGACGTCCCCTTCAGGTCAAAGTGCAGTGTCAGAAAGGCATCCCAGCCTCACTCAGAGCTAAGTGCTGGCCTCTGCTGTGCGGAGCTACTGACAAGATGAAACAAAACGAAAACCTTTACCAGGTAAGAAAACTAAACACTCTTACTGTGATGAATGTTTTCAAACAAGTCGACAACATACTGTCTCAGTGTCTGACAGCCTTGTTGCAAAGGACAGAGTGTAATGAGTGCTGAAACAATTAGTCGATTAATTGATTAGTAAATACACTGACTCAATTTTAATAATTAATTCAATGTTTATGTCATTTATGAAGCAAACAAATTCTGGTTCCTACTCATGAGGATTTCTTGCAGTATGCAGTATCTTTGACCTGACAAAACAGGCAGTCTGGGCTCTGTGAACTAATCTCTGGCTTGTTGATGGTGAAATGAGTAGTTGTTTAGTCACTCAGTAGAAAATCAATTGAGAACCAAGACTGGAAAATCTTTGGGTTTTTCGACCATTTGAACACACTTAATCTTATTATATTACATTTTCCATTAGCTAATCAATAAATCTATTAACACAGACTTGTAGCGTTGAGTGTAATTAGGTTCATCACAGTGCAACACAACAAACTATTATTTTCATAATCAATTAATCCATCCATCATTTTCTTGATTAATGGTTTAATTGTTTGGTTCAAAAATGTCCAAAAAATGGTGAAAAATGTTAATCAGTGTTTTCCAAATGATGCCTTCAAATGTTTTGTTTTGTCCAAAACTCAAAGATATTCAGTTTAGTGACCATAGAGGAGTAAAGAAACCATAAAAATATTCACATTTGAGGAGCTGAAATCAGAGAATGTGGAACTGTTTTCTTAAAAAAATGACTAAACACAATTGATCAGTTATCAAATGGCTGGGAATCTAATCAGTCAACTGACTCATTTTTGTAGCTCTAGTGCAATGAACCGTTTTACTGCTTCATGCGGTAGATAAACACATTTTTAAAAGGAACATAGTTTAGTGTTTGTAGGTGGTTGACTTATGTTTTGTCTCTGAACAGTCTCTGGATGCACAGCCCGCTCTGCAGAGCTGGGTGGATGTGATCGAGAGAGACCTGGACCGACAGTTCCCTTTCCATGAAATGTTCCTTTCAAAGGATGGACACGGGTAGGAACCATTTCTACTTCTCTTTGTTTCTCTTAAAGAGCTGATGGCTACACAACAATCCTACAGTTTCTTCAGGGACTCTCATCATCATTCATGCTTTCTTTATTTATCTGTTTAAAAGCTGATCTTATCGAACCACAATGAAGAGGGTTAAACTTGTGATCTGTGACTGATGACTGTGGTGTGTGTGTCTGTGCGTGTGTGTGTAGGCAGCGTGGTTTGTTCCGGGTCTTGAAAGCGTACACTCAGTACCAACCAGAAGAGGGTTACTGCCAGGCGCAGGGGCCTGTGGCTGCAGTGCTGCTGATGAACATGCCTGCTGAGGTAGCAATCAATAACACTGTTTACCCCTCTGTTCAACAACAAACATGATTCAGTGGATAACACAATAAGCTATTGTGGCATCTGATGTTGACTTGTTATCATTTTATCTGCCATCTAAAATCATGTGACCTTGGCAGGAGGCCTTCTGGTGTCTGGTGCAGATCAGTGAGCAGTACCTGCCTGGATATTACAGCCCTCTGCTGGTGAGGACCAACATCATGTACCTGACACACTGCACTTATTTCTACCTGTTTATCTTGTCATAACTAACATATAGGCCAGTAAACTTAAGCACAATACAGCAAACATCTAAAGATTCATTAAAGGGAAAATTCACCACTTCTTATGTCGACGCCCAATCAGTGTTGATGGTAAATGTTGTCAATTGAAGCAATAAATTTCTCAGTATGTGCTATATTGACGGGGAAAGCTGAGTTCTCCTGCTGCAAAATCTGTTGTTCTTTCTGCATCCAGTGATGTCACAGTGATGTCGTTGGTTTTAAAAAAGAATTAAAGGGTATTTCAGCTTGGGTTTCTGGTCTCCTCTTCTGGGTAGCCAGGGGACATGTTAGATGAGCATTTATGTCACCTAACCCTATTGGCTAGTATGGTGATACACAACAACACGGGCATGGACGTCAGAAGGTCCCATGCAATGTCTGTGAATGTTCTCATTCGTCCAGGTCATTGTAATCCCAAGAAAGATTAAATCGAAAGCTACTGGACTTATTCAAAAGCCTTTTCTGAAGACGTTTCACCTCTGGCGAAACGTCTTCAGAAAAGGCTTTTGAACAAGTCCAGTTGCTTTCGATTTAATCTTTCTTGGGGTCCCATGCAATGCATCCTGGTACATGTAGGAACTGCTGGCCCAGCACTGTGAACTGGAGAACTCACCTTTCTCAGCAACCTGTTGCTCCAGGGCTGCATGTGGATCTCAGTAATACTTAAACGGTATAATTTCTTAAAGGTTTGTTATAAATTTAATTAGTCACTTATTACAGGCAAAATTGTTCAATTACAACACTTCTAAATTTTGTTAGTGTTTTAGTCAGAGCCCAGCAGGTCAGCAGAAGATTTCAAAATGGGCAAGAATAAAGTTGTTCTTTCAAGGAAATGTATTTCCCCCGTCTTTACCACATTTCTGTAAACAGTTTTTCAAGGAAACTTTCTATTATTAGCAAATGACTAGGGATGCACAAACATCAGTATTAGCCAATATTTGCCTTGTTGACTGCAATCAGCCTATTGGCAAATACAATGACATTCACCAGAGGTAGTGGCGGATGTTTGTTTGTTGTGTCACAGTAGGACTCTGACGACAGTAACAATCTTACCCAGCAATCTTACAGAAGATGCCACTGGTTGAACACAACTTTGGCATGACTTAAGAGGGCAGCAGGTTCCATGTTTTTATAATTAAGATATTTTGTTTCTCTGGCACAAAAAGGGGAATAAATAAGACAACAAATTAACAGCAATAAATAACAGCAACAAAAAAACAAAGACCCACACAAAAAAAAAACAACTGTCATCTGCATTGTCTATCTGCAAAAATGTGCTTTAAAACATTGATATCGGCCCATACTTTTGCACTCGGTGCATCCCTGGAAATGTCAGACCCATAAAACCAATCATTTCTTGGATCTTTGATATCCTCAACTGACCAAACACATGTGCTCCTGCAGGAGGGAGTCCTGTTTGACGCAGCCATGCTGACCTGGGTTTTGAAAAGGACGTGTCCAGCTGCACACAAACATCTGCAGCACCATGGAGTGGAGCCCCTCATGTATGCCACAGACTGGCTGATGTGTCTCTTCACACGCCACCTGCCCTTCAACACACTGCTGCGAGTCTGGGACCTGTTTTTCTGCTATGGTACGTCCTCCATATCGGCTGCTGTGGGTCATACAAAGTAAATTATCTGCTGAAAGGGAATAAAATATGTAATTTCTTAGATAAAATAATCTGAAGTTTATATCACGTTGTGTTGTATATTTTGGTATAACATTTAAGGTAAAAACATTCCTTCCTCACCTGGTTATAGTGGCTTTGGTGACGTTGCCTGTGGTAAAAAATATAAGTATACTATGATTTATATCCACTCTTGCCCCTCCTCTCTTCGGTGCAGGCGTGCGGGTGCTGCTCCAGGTGGCGGCGGTGCTGGTGCGTCGGGTACTGGGCCGGGCTGAGCAGAGGAAGCAGTGTCCTGGTCAGATGGAGACTCTGGAGAGGCTGAGGGGCGTCAGAGAGCAGATCCAAGATGAAGATGATGATGCCTTCGTAGCAGAGGTAAACATGAAACAGATGGCAGATGTTGAGGAGAGCGCTCACTGTGAAAAAAAAAAATCTGGTTTACTGGCTACCAGTTACCTCAAGGCAGCTGAATTTAATTTCTTTTTAAACATGACCACGTGTACAGTAATTTAACAAACAAATCTAACTTACTCAAGGTTGACTTACTGGTGTTTTCTGGATCTTTAAACCACACAGTCCTTAACAGATGTCATGGCGATTGAGGTGATGACATGTGAGCTCAGCAGATGTTATGATTTCATCCACAGCACTTTTAGGACAAAAAAAACAAACAAAAAACTACTGCCAAGCCACATCAGGAGGAGTTTGGCATTTGAAACTGCCAAAAACTACAGCAGGCATTTAAAACAATGCATATATTAACTTTTTTTTTAATTTAATCGGCCAAAATCTATAGTTTAGATATGAATCCAAAACAAACAGCACAATTTGGGTTTTTAACTGAACCAAGTGAAAGGAATCCTGAACACAAAGGTGGAGAAACATAATAAATGTAGAAACTTGAGGATGAAAATTACAACTCTATTCATTTTACCTTTAATGAGACACCCGTCTTAATCTATATAAACATCCATATGAGTTCACAAGCTTAGATTTGCCTATCCTATAACTTACTTTGTCACAACTGTGCTATCGACAGGCTAAGTTGCTCATTTATTACTTATCAAATGTTTTACTCTTTGTTATTATATGAATTATAAAGTAAAACTGTACAACTGTAATACTGTTAATTGTCTAAATTTGGAAAATTACAGTAAAAACAAAAGTGAGACTTAAGTTTTTCTTCCTCTCTCAGGTGTGTTCGGTGCCGCTGTCAGCCAAAGATCTGGAGAAGCAGACGGAGAAGGAGTTAGAAAAGTGGAGGAAAGACAGACCCTCATCCACCTTTGACCCCAGAGGGCGCTGTCTGGGATACCGAATGGCATGGGCAAGGGCTCGGAAGAACGAGGAAGAACGTGACAGGATGGAGAGAGAGAAAGGGAACCTGTCCGTCCCTCTCGCTCGCTCAGCCTCCACTCTTTCTCTGTCTCCGTCCATCCTGCACAAGAGGTGGAGGAAAGGGGGAAAGGCTAACACAGGCGAATGTGAGGGCAGTGGCAGCAGCAGCAGCAGCAGCAGAGTTGTTCGGCATCTCTCAATGGGAGCGAAGGAGGACTTCAGGAGCTGGACTGAGTTGAACTTTAAGAAGGTGCAGGGTGTCCAGGAGGAGGAGGACGTATTTTCAGAGGAGCATAAAAAACAGAGTGAGCTGAAACCAACAGGTCAAAGTGATGAGAAAGAACCTAAAAAGATGGAGGACATCCAAAACATACTAACAGAGCAGGTAGAGGAAACAGTCAAAGTAGAGGACAATGTCCAAAACACACCAACAGAACAGGAAGAAGAAACAGTTAAAGTACAAGACAATGTCCAAAACACACCAACAGAGCAGGCAGAAGAAACAGTCCCAGTACAAGACAATGTCCAAAACACACCAACAGAGCAGGTAGAGGAAACAGTCAAAGTAGAGGATAATGTCCAAAACACACCAACAGAACAGGAAGAAGAAACAGTTAAAGTACAAGACAATGTCCAAAACACACCAACAGAGCAGGAAGAAGAAACTGTTAAAGTACAAGACAATGTCCAAAACACACCAACAGAGCAGGTAGAGGAAACAGTCACAGTAGAAGACGACATCCAAAACACACCAACAGAGCAGGTAGAGGAATCGGCTGTAAAAGAACAGACTGAACAAGAGGAAACAGATATTGGTGAAAAGGAGGAACTCAAAGAGACAGAAGAAAGAAAAATGCTTCCAGAACAGACAGAAGAAACAAATGTGGACAAAGAACCAACCAAAGATCAGTCTCAGTCTGTGGAAGATACTCTTCAACTGGTAGAAGAGCTGGACTCTAACAGCCAGAACATCGAGGTCAAAGACACAAATACTGAGACAGAAAAACAAGAGGCAGAAAGTGAATATACAGCAGCTGTGGAAGAAAATGAGACTGACATGCATAAAGATGCTGTTGGAGATACAAACACAGAGGTGGAGACAGAGGAAAATGTAGACCAAAGTGAGGAACAGACGATTCAGGCTGATATTAAACCTGCTGAGATCACAGAAACTGAAAACGCGCAGGTGGACACAATCACAGAAGTCTCAGAGACAGCAACTGAGACGAGTCCAGGCTCAGAGACAGACGGTGAAGTCGAATCTCCAGCTGTCAAAGATCCCGCAGAAGAGACAGAGACACAAGAGCAACTGCAGGGAGATGTAGGTGAAAGAAAATACCACAGCACTGAGTCATTAGCAGAAACGGACGTGAAAGCAGAGTCCCACACCCAAACGGAGACAGAAACTGATGCACTGGCACAGACTCAAGAAGAGGTAGAGAAAAATGCAGCCACACGGGATGATTTAGAGGAAATAGTACAAACAGAATTAAAGCCAGAAGCAGAGGCGTTAATTCCATGTTCACCTGAGTGCATCCAACCAAAGGACGGCACTGAGGCAGAGACTGAAGCAGAAATACCCATTTCAAACGAGCCAACTGAAGCATTTACTCAGTGTTCACAGGCAGAATGTGATGCAGTAGCATCTGAAGCTACAGAGGAAAAGGAAGAAAGATTTCAGACTGCACAATCAGAAGGTGACAATGATCAAACACAAGCAGGGGAAACACCAACAGAAACTACAGACACCTTAGCACCTCCAGTAAAGGATGAAGAAGTGAATCTCCCTGCAGAGCCTGATGGAAGTTTAGTAGAAATAAGCCCCGCTGAGGAACCTGCACCTGAACAACCAAAGATCCAGACGATAGCTGCTGTGGAGGAAAAAAGCACAGAAAACGTTCCAGAAAACATTCAAGAAAACGCTGTAGGCGAGGACAATGTCTTCATTCCTCCTGAACCAACAGACTCAAATCCTGACATTAACCCAGAAGTCCAAGACAAAGAGTCCCTCCTTGAGCTTGAGCTGAATAACAGCGGCCTGATGCAAGCCTCCGGACGCCGCAGCAGCCGGTCTTCAGGCGATTTCTGCATCCGCAAGCCGTCCAACTCGCGGGGGTCCAGGTTAGGGCGTAGGCTGTCTGAAGATCTCTTCACTGTACCACAGAAAACCAACCAATCACAACCAGCCACGAATCAACCAGAAGTTAATCACCCAGACTCACAGTCCAATCCTGAAGCTGTAAACCAGACCCAAACTCCTCCTGAAGTCACCTCGTTGCCCTTAGAGGAAGCGACTGAGAGGACAGAGGTACAGCAGGAGCCCCCTAAACGTTTTGGCCTCTTCCGCAGACTGAGAGGAGAGCAGCCCAAAAAAGCCAAAATGAAGGTCCCCAAAATCCTGATCCAGGACTTCAGTGATGGTTCAGGAATGGTGGATCCCATCGAGGGAGAGGGGGAGGGGGAGGAGAAACTGAGCTCCAGGGAGAGGAGGAGGAGGCGACGGGAGCGAGAGAGACGGGAGAAAGAGGAGGAGAGGCAGAGAAAGAAGAGGGAGAAGGAGCTGGAGAAGGAGAGGAGGAAACCACAGACGAGGGGGAAAAGTTTCCAGGTGCAACGAGAGAAAGGGAGCAGCGATGAGCCTCCACCTGCAAAGACTGGATCACAGACGCTTAGACATTCTGCTTCTTACACTGAATCTTACTTTTGACAAAATAAATCTTTGTTATTGGATCAGGAGGAATAAGGAGGTGTTTCTTTAGAGTGCTTCAGACCTTGGCTGTTGGACGGAGGTCCTAAATCTGTTTCATACTTGAACCTTTTGACATGTAAATAAACAATAAATAATGTTTACATACTTTTGAAAAATACATTTCTTTTATTTAGAAGAGCTTTTTGTTGCAACTTGATCACAAACTGGACTCCAAACAAAAAAATAAACAGGAAGTGCTTTATGTCCTGTTTCACATAATCCCAGTTTTTCCAACTTCACCGTTCACATTATAGTCCAGTACAAAGTTGAAATACACCCGCAGTGGACATCTTGTTCTGTACTGTAACAGTCTTTGCATATTTTTGTCAATGTAAAAATGAAAAATCCCTGTACAACACTAGTACAGGCCGGTAAAGATGGAAAATAAGGGCTCAGGGTGTCCATCTATTGTGGTGCAGGTGGCATGTGTGCAAAAATAATACAACACACACACACACAAATATAGTTTCATGTCAGTCCATCTTTTTTCTCCATTCGTCATACCACTGTTACTCTGCTTCATTACACGTCTTCCTCACTGTCACTGGCCAACACGTCCTGACTCTTCACAGGTTGAGTCGTCATCTGAGAAGACGGAGGAAGCACCGATCCAAAGAACAGGGAACAGAACTGTGAGAGGAAAACAAAAATAGAGATTATTATTAGAATATGTTTTATTTTAAATGGAGAAGAAGATCTTACACAAAAATCCTTGACTTGGAACAGAATCTGCACTAATGTCAGTCACAAGGGTTTGTCTATATATAGAGCAGTTAAGAGATTCTAGAGATGGGCGATACTAAACGGGTCGGTACTTTTTGTAAAAAATTTTACCAACACCAATACAGATAATTTCTTAAAGGGTCAGCTCACCTGCCTTCTCTACAGTGTTATGGGTTTCAAGTTATCAGTTTGTGCCCAGTGTCTGCCCTTTTCCAAACAGTTTCTAAGAACAACTTCCCAGATGGTTCTGTGTAACATCTGGCGTGTCTGGTTAGTTTCATGAAGGAACTACTTTCTTTCTCATGAAAAGAAAGTAGTTCCGGTACAGTCTACTGCAGAAAAAAATAGTTCTTACATAAACCTGCTCACAACAAAGTGTGTGGATTATCTTGAGTAACTGGGTCATGATTTTTTGGAAAAAGACACTGGTTTTGATGTATGTATGTATTTTTTTGGTGCGTTGAGAACCGCAAGCACATTATATCGGAGAGAAGGCAAACATCTTTATAGCTGATATCTCCAAAACTCTGCAACTCACCACAAACCAATCTAGATTGATAAATAGCTCAACAGGCCAGGGGAAAAAATATGTATTTTTCATTCTGGGGTGAACTGTCTCTTTAAATAGGTGGTTTTTCAAAATAATTGTTACTTAAAAAAAAAAAAGACTGGAAAATCACGACATATACTATCATATCATTACAAAAGCAAATATGAAACATACAAAATGTCGAAAGAATTACTACATAAAATGAAAATAAGATAATTATCTTGTGGGTGTGTTGTTTTTAAACGTCTGAAGACTTTACACTTTCTTGGCACAAACAGTGCATCTTGCTGTATTTTTATCTACAGGTGAAAAGTAGCACCACACCACATTACGTTTCCTTTCTGCCACTCTCTCACAAGTTTGATGGGCGAGTGTCACATGTACGTGGCTGCACGCTCGGTTCTCATGTCTCACTGGTTTATTTCATGTGGTCAGCTAAATATGTCAGGACTGTTTATTGACACAGACATTATACAAAATTACTCACAATATTTGGAAGTGATGGATAACATAATTTATTATTTTATTATCAAGATTTCTTGTGAGGCCTCAAATGAGTGGCTTGTGAGTTTTAAAATACTGCATCATTTGCTCCGGTCACAGATCTCTCTTACTGGAATAATCTTATAATCTGTACACCTTGTCTGAGATTCACTGTGTACTGTGGACTCCCGTGTCAATATGATGTGGAAACTTTCATATATTCATGCATAAGATACTTCATAAACATATCATAACAATAACAGTATTATTTGACATTTAGTGGGATATAGATGAAGAAAGTGTGCGTAGGGGGGAAATAGTGAAGTTTCTCACATGACTGAACAAAACAGGATGTAACTGGGTGAAACAGGGAAACAACAGGTGGTACGTTACAGTTTGCAATATGTCCTTAAAAAGGAGATTTACATTTCTGTAGAGATTTCCTGAGTAAAACAAGATTAAATCAATTAACACAAAACACAAAATCCATCTTGTTTCATCTCCTTCTGTTGTACAGTTATCTATCTACCAGCTTTCCAGCAATTTCATCTGAGCCTTTTAATTACTTCATTTATTCATGTGAAAACTAAACCATACCTTCTTATTAGGTGGTCCGGCTGAATCAGCTGTTCCATCTTCCTCCTCCTCTTCCTCCTCCTCACTGTGCTGTCTTGTCCTGTGATTGGCTGCAGCACGCTGTTTTGAACATGTGGAATCAGCTAATGGGGGCGTGGGTGGACCTGTGTCTGAGGGACCTGGTTTGATACTGGTATCCATGGCGATGAGGTAGGAGTCTATGTCGTCATTCATGAAGTCATCAGGGGGCGGAGGTGTGTGTGCTCTGAGGACGGTTTGGAAGACAAATGAATGAGAAAAAGAAAGTTGACAGTAACAGCTCACAAGCATCCAAGGTGTTGCCTCTGAGGGGGAATTAAAAAATGAGGCCCACTGGTAGTTCTACTCGAACAGAGTATGTATATCTACTGAATGTGTTACTATATTGTGAAGATGAAAACGTTTCACTCTTCATCCAAAGAGCTTTTGTAGTCCTGATATCAGGCAGAAAATCTTCAGCATTTATCATGCAGAGAAGTGGCACCAACTGGTGGATGAAGACAGAAATACAGGCACTTTTTCTTAAGTTTAATTTACTTTCTATGAGTGATGTCCCTCTCACACAGAATGGTGTGGCTGGCAAGAACATTTCACATTTGTTCAGAGATGATCCTGATGAAGGCCACAAGGGAAACAACACATCCATCTACCAGTAAGGTTCTTCTTCACACTACAAGTGTTGCTTAGGTTTTTGATATTTTCAGACCTTTTCCCACCTCCATGCACCTAGGGGGACCAGTATTATCATGAGTATTAACTACATGATATCAATATCTTTAATTTTTCAAAAATCATGGTTATAGTGAACACCGATCTATCACAACACCTTCAGTCCCACATAGACGTCCCATATTTTGATTGGCTCTAGTTTTCAAAAGTCAAACCACTGCAGGAAATATTCTTTTCTAAAATCTGGCTTTTATCCAGCGTCAGTGAAGAAAGCAGGGAAGGCTGTCATCACGGGGCGGCGTTTGAAGTCAATCGAACTGCGCACATGAAGGTTAAGTTCAGGTTAACCTGTCCTCGTCTTTGCTGCACAGAGAAAGTTACAAGTAATTGCAAAGTCAGAAGCTATGCAGATTTAAGTGAGCAAAAGTTTATAACACTAACACATTTTGTTCAGCAAGATAATCTTCACAAACAAACACCACTTTTTTGAAGCACAAATGAAGGAAGAAGCTAATGTTAGGCTATAAACAAACTGCACCACGGTCACATGACTCAGTGCCCCCCCCCCCCCCCCCCCCCCCCCCCCCCCCCCCCCCCCCCCCCCCCCCCCCCCCCCCCCCCCCACCCCCCCCCCCCCACCGGACAGAGACAGCACACACACACACACACACACACACACTAAGTGACTAATGTCCCTCTGTGGTCTCATTTAACCACTTGTGAGCAACCGCCTTTTTTAAGACATGTAAAAGCCTCAAAATTCATAAGTGGAGCATTTACTGATGTATTTTATGTCCCAGAACAAAACATGAATCCCTCTTAAGATTGTGTTAACCCATTCAAAAAACACAACTCTTTCAAGATGTTACTAACTAAGGGGCAGAACAGAAGTGTTTATTTGTTAAGTTAGATAGACATTATATCAAACTTTTAGAAATCTCATTGGTAACACGTCCCACATTGTCCAACACAAACATATTCTTTGTCCCATGTGTCGTTTGTTGGGTTCTGGTCACCCTATTCATCATGTAGCATCTCTGCAGGGTAAATGCTGAGGATTTCCTTTGAAATTTCATTAGAACTGGAGAAACCATTTGGATAAAAGGCACACACTTTTATTTTCTCTTCGTTCTGTCACTGGCCCTTTACAACACTGACTGATAGACGATTAGTCCATTAGTCGATCTAAAGAAAATTAGTTGATAAATGTTTTTCAAACATAACTGTCAAACACTGGCTGTAAATGTAATGTTTCGCTTTTTTTCTTTGTTGTTAATGATAGTAAATGGATTTCTTTGGGTTTTGTTGGTTGGATAAAAGAAGCAGTCTGAAGGCGTCACTTTGGGCTCTCGGAAATTTTGATGAGCATTTTTCACAATTTTTTGACGTTAATAAAGTAATAGTGAAAATAATAGGCAGATTAATCAGTAATGAAAATAATAGTTAGTTGCAGCACTACCGTTCCCTGATAACAATATTTTCCACACATAATTTTACACATTCAGTGTTTCAATGTTACCTTCTTGTGTTTTTACGGTGATTGGGGTCATCAGAAAGTGTGGCCAGCACAAAGTTCCCCTCCAGGACACTGTCTGTTACTGAAAGCACTACAGGGCTGAAGTACACACACAAAATGTAAATGTTAGTACACTGCAATAACACAAGTGGTCAAAATTAAAATCTGTATGTGAGGATGTTTACCTGCCCGGCTCATCAAAGTACATGGAAATAGGGAGACCAGTAGACTCTGCAAACACTAACAAACCCTGGAGGACACAAAAAATCACTTAGCAAACCTCCTCAATGAATAAATCAAGAAACGAAATTTCTTTTTTAAAAAGACATCAACCAAGTGTATTTTAACTGCAAATGGCTCTCTTTATTCTCTCCCTCCCTCTTCAGTTTCACCATCTTCTCCCTCCTGACTTCCTATTCTTTTATTCTGCCTCCCTGTGTCCTCTGTCTCACCCGTAGCTCCTTCAGACAAAAGGTGACGCTGCTGTGAGTTCGGACGGCGAAATGGTCAAATTCGTCTGAGGCCAGACACAGTTCTGTCAGCATGGCCTTGGACTGGTCTGAGAAACAAGCAGTGAGAGAAACAGTAAGAAAAATAAGAGTGAATGAAAGAGGAAATCAGAGACAAGTTTTATATAAAAACAAAATTCACACTCTTACATGGTTTGCAATGTTAACAATGTTAACTTGCAATGTTAAAAAACTACCTCTACAAGATAATGACAGCCATGACTAGACAGTGCAATTCTTCCTTTCTGCCACACAGGGGCACCACTGGGTTTCTTTCCCTTTTTTGCATTATTTCTCCATGTCAGTAACAGCCACATAAAAACAATGTTTCTTGCTTTTGTACAATAAATCTCCTTTGGAAACACAACAACTCATTAAGGCTGTGGGATTAGTACACCAAGCTGTGATTAGTTTTTTCTTCTGTTTTGAAAAGTTATTGCTGCATTGACTGAATACAACATTTGAAACTTCTGTATATTTGTCAAAAAAAAAAACATGACCATGATTAAAAATAAATTCTGTCACACTAAAATGTTGATCCTCTTGATTTTAAATTACTTAAATGTTTGATGTAAGATTAGTAATATTTGTATAGATAAACAATGAGTTGAGTTGATGGCTTTGTAAAAGACAGTTCACAAGTGCTACAAATAAGTGTGGTTGGAGCTGCTGGGTGTGAAAAAAAAAAAACTACCAACTCACCCTCTTCCTCCACATGGTTCCTGACCCACATCCGCTCATCACTCACTGACACAGTCACTTCTTCCAGAGAAGGAGGGAAGTGCACAACCGTGTCCACCAGCAGCCTGAGAGTGAAGGCAAACAGAAAGTGAGCTGTGAGTGAGGAGAGACTGAACAAAGTAAAGCAAAAACAAAAACAGACCACTTGTGGGGGTTTGACCAGTGTTACAGTGTGGTTGACACTGGCCCGAGGTTCAGGTGACCAGGTTCCTCTCTGACAGCTACATATTTCACTCTATTTATAAACTGTATTTATTCATTTAATCAACCAACCAACAGTAGCCTAAAAATATCTGCATTAGCCTTAAAAAAAAATCAGCGTTTCTTTAAACATCAGATACAAGGCAATAGAAAAAACAGATACAAATGAAGAAAAACAAATTAAGGCTGCAAGAAAACTGCACAATTATTTTGATAACAAAGAATGTAGAAGTATTTTACATACCTGGGCTGAGATCTGAACACGTTGGCACAGCTGTCTTTATCAAACACTGCCTGTAAGCTTTCGCTGTCCTGGAAAGACAGGTTATGTGTCTTCAGGAGGCCTGCAGAAAAAATACACAAGTACGTAGACTAAAATGCAATGAATGCACAATGTGCAACACTTAATCAAATATGTGTCAGTGTAAATATCCTTCTGAAATCATCCATGTAAAGCACTGTGAAGCACTGATACCGTGTTTGCAGTGCAGGGTGAAGGTGAGACGGTTCTTCTGTTCGTCCAGCTCGATGTGACACTTTTCCACTGACTTCTCCAGAGACGCCAGAGACCTAAATACAGCCTGTACACTCTGACTCACAGATAGAGGGACATAAGGATTAAAAATAAATATGCACAAAAGGACAGGACATGACTGTGTCCATATGCACTGAAATATGTATATTAGCCCAATTAAGCTAATATTCTATACTGAAGCTGCCATGAAGACATTTTAGTCACATTCAGTGGTATTTTAGACATGTATTCACTTTACTCTAATCACTAAAACTAGAGTTTCCGGTTGCACAACACTTTTTAAGTGTGACAATTGAACTGCTTAGTGACATGTCATCTACCCTTTGAAGCTAGTCAGGTACAGCTGATATAACATGACAGCACAGAAGGTTTGCAAAATGTGCATGTAACATCAAGGCCTTACCACAGGAGCAACATGACAGGAAACACAGTGTTTGACGTTATATACAGAAAAGAAACTCTAATGTTCATTTGTGATAGATAAAAGACAGATAGTAATGGATAAGAGATGATGCTCAACCATGGGCTTATGAAGAAGGTGATCCACCCATTTGCATGTAGCCTAAACCTACTACAAGGAATTTAAACTGGTTATGAAACTGTCTCAGTTTAATATTGATGCCTCCATATGACCTGTGTGTGCAAACAAGACCATCCATAAGAAAATTGGCTATTTTTATATAGTTAAACTTAATGGCTGCCATCAGCTCAGATTCTAAATCATATGAAACAAGCTTATGTTAACATTTTCCCAGGCAAAGTTACAGTGAGTAATGAGGCAGCAGTTAAAAATAAGCAGGATGATATTTTTATTTAGATAATTTTATTTTTTACACTATATTTTGTGGTTATGGTAGAGGAAACACTGTCACTTATGTTCTCATGGGCCTCCAAAATCAACACAATGTGAAAGCTGTAGCTTTATGTCAAATAAATTAGCTTAATCCAAATTTCTGGATGAGAAATTTCTTCAGTTTATGTGTGTAATAATTGTGTGTGCTCTACCTTTTAATTTTGTTGACTCACTAGTAATAGAGATTTGTAGTTCTTGTTGAATCCCATGAATAATCAGTATTATTTTCCTACTTTTAATATGTGGCATAAATTAAACAAAGCATAAGAACCATAGCTTATCTCTTTCTCTCAACACACCTTTATTGCCATCTTGCAGCGAAAGGTGTGCCCATTGGGAACAGTGTACCTGTACAAGAAATGAGAGCGGAAGTTTGTTTTAAGCTCCTAGAAATGACACACAAAATATGACGTTCCGTGACTCTCTCTCTCTATCACAGACACACACACACACACACACACACATCACAGTGCCGTTTATACACACGCAGACAGACTGCACCTGCTGAAGAAAAGTGGTGCGAACAGGAAGCATGCATATGCCGACCGAGAGGAGTTCACAGACCGCAGGGCCAGCTACAAGAGAAAAAAAAAACCCAAATCAGTAGTATTCTTTGACGCAAAGTGTGCACCAACAGGAAGCACAAGACTACATGCATGGCAGGAGGAAGTGTTGGTGTAAATGACAAGTGTTGTCAGAGCAGCTCACCCCATCATCCTGAGGCTCCACATAGAGCTCATCACCGATCCTGGACAGAGAATGGATGGCTTTGGCCAGCACTGGACGGTACGTACACACACACATACAAACAGATACACAACATGATTACGATGAACAGCTCATTATTGTCATGTGCTGATGTTCTAGTTAAAGGCAGGGCTGAAAAGGCAGGAAGTGTTTGCTACCTTTCACGTTTCCTCCCGTCACGATGCAGTCCATTTCTAATAATTAATTAGATACTACTTTTTTCCGTTAAGTTAGCAAACTTGGCTAAAAGTTAGCCGAAGCTAGCGGCTTCACATCACCAAGAAGTAAGCCAGTGGGGTGTTAGTAGTTTTTAGAACGAGCATAAATCCTGCTGGTGCCGAAAACATAATCCGTTTCGTTATGGCTTTATTTTAGGTTTTATTTTCTACAGCGGTTCGACTTAGCGGCGGCTGGCACCGATCTTTGCGTTGTTTACGCCGCCATTACCCGCTTCCGCACTGTTGACCAATCAGAAGAACTCAAAGGACGGGACGTAGTTTCGACTGAACGCATGCGCAATGGGCTTCTAAATTGACATTCTCAACCCTATCAGCTGCATGTTTATCAAAACAATAACGTGGTTAGGTATTTACAGTCGGCTTCGTTATAAATTTGATTAATATTCAGACACTGAAAAAAACACTTAAACAAATATAGAAATAAATAAATGAATAAATAAATGTAGAAATACAGGGAGAAATATATAAATGTAAAAATACAGAAGTTAATAAATAAGTTAAAGTAGAAATGCATAAATAAATAAATGTCCTTATTCATTACCAAAATGTATTTATTTATCATTTATTTATCTCTTTAATTATTTACTTATGCATTTTTATTTTTATTGTTATATTTACGTTCTTATGCTTATGTCATTTGTTATTTTAGTAAATACATTCGGCCTACAGGTTAATTTGCAGATTGAGATTTTAAATAGTAAACATATGGTCAACATAAAAATATGATACATTTTTATACATCAAACTATTCAAAACCACATAAATTATTTAAATTTATTCCATCTTCACCTGCAACATTAGTATATTACATGATAATATTGTAATAAAGAATAAGTAACAACTTTTCCTCGTGTACCAGAAAAAATACCAATCAAAAAACTTTTTTTCTTTTTTAAATTTACTTTTAAAATTTATTACCATGTATAGCTATTATTATTATTATTATTATTATTATTATTATTATTATTATTATTATCATTATATGTTTATGTCATTTAATCATTTGAGATTTCACTGATTTAAGCATACTTAAATAATTATTTTGAATGACCACATACCACTGTTTGCATGACAGATATTTATTTAACTGAAACTAAAGAATTATTTTACAAATGTTGTGGGAAATTTAAAAACAAAAGCTAGCTAATGGTTAAAATAATCAAATATTAATAAAAATAAATACATTTAATACTCTTAAGTCTCTAGTACAGAGTCATGTCATGGGGTTTTAGTAAACTCAGGAACAACAACAGGAAACATACATTTCTAGTTCGCAAAAAAAAGACAATAAAGTTCACAGAGTTCCTATAAAGTGGGGTTACTCCAGAGATCATTGCTGGCATCTTCATATTTCTTTCATTCTGGAAACATATAAATAGGAGCTGCTCACTAAAAAAGGCCCTGTAATTACCATTCAACGGTCATGGTGGTAAGAAAGAGGGTGTGTGTGCACATGTGTGAGCGAGGAGGGAGCCAGGCCGGGAGAGAAAAGGGAAGGAAGGGAGGGCACACAGAAAGATGGGCAGAGACAGAGAGAGAGAGGGAGAGTCACTGTCAATGCACAATTATCTCACCTCACTGGTCTTTCTTGTTGGTCTGCTTCAGTGTGTAAGATGTGAGGAACGCTGCCGTGAACCGTCTCTCCTCCCTCCACCGGTGATATAAATGCCTGTTGGTGAAAAGAACTGAAACAACCTGCGAGTACTGAAACCACAGACATTTGGTGAATGAGAGAGACTTTGAAAGGACATAAGAGGACAAAACTAAAACTTTTGATGGTTATGGAGGATTGGAGGCAGTATGGCACCAAAACATCCGTAAGAGGAAGCAGCCTACACATGGAAAAAGAAGAGTTTCTATCCTAACTGAGGAATTAACCCTACGAGATGGACCTGTCTTGATATTTGTGGTGAGAAACTGTTAAGAGGATAATGGAAAAAGACTGGAATATGAAAAAAGAGGGAAACAACCATCACTGGTATCTTAACAAAAGTTGGACAAAGGGGTGATCTTTTTTTTTAAAGCAACACATTACGTAAGACTGTGTGGAATCCCTCTGTGTTTTGTGGACTTGATCAGTATTTACATGCACTCATTGTTGTCATGCCTTTCTGTGACTTCTGGATTTGATACCCTGTTCCTAGATGTCTCAGTCACATAATCCCACAGACTCTCAGGCCTTGCTGCAGTCCATGCTGCAGAGACTGAGGCTCCAGCCGGGAAGAGAGGGCCTGCAGACACCTGTACCCAGCACAGCTGCTCCCACATGGGGTCAAGCTGGAGAGAGAGGAGCCTCTGACCTCCAGAAAGTGAACAACAGTCCTGTAAATGGCTTTGGTACTAATGGTGTCCCATCAAAAGAGTTTGGGATCCCTGCTGCAGACAGTAACGTAAGCCTCAAAGGTGGAGGAATTCAACAAGTGGACGGGGGTCTTGTTTCCTTCCCCACCCAGAAAGACAACACTGATGGTGACACGGGTGAGAACAGAGAGCCTGGGATCACCCCAACTGGAACAGGGCAGCTGTTTCCTGCTGTGTCACTTAAGGATGCTGATATCCCTTCCTCTGAGAGGACAGACAGGGACAAAATGGGCTCTGTAATGACAGATAATAAAAATACTGTAACAAGCATGGGACAGAATCAGAACCAGAACCAGGGTTTTGCACCCAAAGTCTATGCGTGGTCCATGAAGCCCACAGATGCGAATCTTGACACAGGAAGTCAAGAGGGTAAAGTGTTGCATGTGGGGAATGGAGGGTTTGGAGCGTTGGCACAAAGTAAAGACATGCAGATTGTCCCTGCAAATAGCAGCATGAGAAGAAAACAGAGATCATCTGAGAATAAGACGAGGAGATGGACTCAGAAGATCAGGGAGAGATGGAGGGACAGGCCGGGGAGCTTTGGCAAAAAGGGAAAAGAAGAAGAACAGAGAGAAGACCAGAAGAGTGGGCAAGGAACTGAAGTGAGTAGCACATTTTCTCTGTGTTGACACCTGGTATTAAAATGCAATCTGTATCCGGATAAGTCATCCAGAGAAGGAGAATGCAAGGTGTAAATGCTTTGTGATCGGATGTAATCAGATCTA
Source organism: Lutjanus campechanus (assembly GCA_027495735.1). Taxonomy (NCBI): domain Eukaryota; kingdom Metazoa; phylum Chordata; class Actinopteri; order Lutjaniformes; family Lutjanidae; genus Lutjanus; species Lutjanus campechanus. The sequence goes on along the minus strand of JAJHUR010002380.1, from coordinate 33,469 downwards.
TGTGACCACAACTGGGGGAAGTCTGGCTTGCACTGTGTTCAGATCTGAGATAGATGTAAATACAATTCATACAACAATCTGGATAACATATTTGGATACGGATCCCATTTTAATACCAGGTGTAAATGAGGTGAAAGATCACTTATTTTCTATTTGTCATAATTAAAATTAAACATCTTCGTGTAAGTGTTGTGCTACTCAAGCTCTGACTTTGAGACCAGTCTCAAGACCACTTTTTGAAGGTACTGGTCCCAGAATCAGCGGCATTTTTATTTTATTATAGTCTTACTTTATTTCTTGTCTCTGTGTCAGACAAAGAGGACTGTATATTCTCTGATTTATTGGTTAACACCATGTAGAAATATATTTAAAATCACAATATTGCAATTTAAAAAAACAAACCAAAAAAAAAGTCTTTATACCGTACCAGACTGTTGTCAATTTTTTGAGGGCATGAAGGCCAAATGCCAGAAGAGCAAGGCCTTCAAATAAAACAATGATATTAAGTCTACAAAACTATGAATTTCACTTAAGGGTTAAGAATGTTTTTATTTGAAATGGATGGATGAAATAGTTTTTATTTGAAGTTCATAGGTTCATATCAGACTTAAAATCAAACACAGTACTGGTTATTTGCAGGGTTTCACTTGATGTTGAGCAATAAGAATTCAGAATCTCAACAAAAAATGGTTTCTAAAAGATGTATTGACAGCAAAGAGGGAGAAGAGAGAGTGGTTAAATCAGCTGGGGCAGTGAGGACAGGGCATCAAGGTCACTGTGGCCTCAGGGCAGATAATTTTTGAGGGCACGAGGCCAAAATGAGGGGATACGGCATCTAGGGACTTTATTGCCTTGATGACAATATCTACTGCAACACTGCATGGTGATTTTAATTTACTTTTTTCACTGTTAAAACTTTTTGGGGGAGTTTTTCCTTACCTGTTCAAGGGTTTAAAGGACAGAGGATCGTTATATCCCCCATTATTAGTGTCAGTGGATTTAAAACTTTCTATTTCAAATGCAACCAATGTATGCAGCTAAGGTATATATGATTAAATTTTATCAATGTTAGCTAACATCAGCTCCAACATAAACGCTACACCTTCAGTACCACACCCACACCTGGCTGAGAGAGGTAGAGATTTGACAGCATTTGGTCTTGACACGGTCTCACCCTGTCTTGGTCTTGGTCTTGTCTTGGTCATGATACTTTCTGGTCTTGATCTGGGTTAAGATGGTCTTGACTGTGACACTTCTTCATGTGAAAATGCAATTTGTTTACCTCATAGATTTCACTTCAGATCAACACATCAAACAAGGAGGAAGACAGGACCATGTCTTCATCAGACAGCAGTGATCCCAGTAAACCCCCCCTCACACACACAGAGGACAGCACTAATGAAGCATTTACAAGGTAATCAACCAACACACTGTCATAAAAAATGTAAATACACTTAAAACAAATACTGAAGTCTTTAAAGTTTAAAGCTCTCACAGTCAGGTTTTGTTGATTTGCCTTAAAGCAACACGGGTAAGATATGTGAGGTATTTATGAGACGTCTCCAACCACAACTGTGATATAATTTTGGGCTGATGTGGCACGTTGGTCTGATGTGCCAAACACGCCCCTGTCACTGACAGCGTCTGTCAGCAGCTGTCTTCAGACACACTTTCACGTTACAAAAGTCTCATGAGATTTTAGTAGCATTCTTGAAAAGGAAACATAATTAATGAGACCACTGATGGAAGAAGTATTCAGATGCTTTACTTAAATAAAAATAGAAATGTGAAAATACTGTTTAAGTACGAGTGACCTTCAGCTAAATGTACTTAGTTTAAAAAAGGCAAATGGGGTGTCCATAATACTGACATAACATTGTCTTTATGAATGTTTTTGACTGCTGTCATTAAGTGTCATTTGGTCAGTTATGTCGTTCTTAATGCATAATATACTGTCATATGTGGTTCACTTTGACACTGACCGTCACAAGACCATCATAAGTGTGTCATGAATAGTTTAATTGATCTCCACTACAGTGACACATTTTGGACTTGTCATTAAGATGTCATCAAGTGTTATTACGCTGTCAAATGCTTTCATAATGGTGTCATGAGTAATTCTGAAACAATGTCCACTTTGTCTTAAAACATAACTGACTAAATGACACTTAATGACAGCAGTCATAAACATTCATAAAGACTCCCTCATGACAGGTGTTATTTCATGGTTACGACAGAGTCATGTCATGTGTCTCATGCACACCCATTCATGTAAAGTGTTACCTGCAAAAGTACTCACTGTGCATGCAGAATGGCCCTGGTCATTGTTATATAATTACATCATTATAATATTATCTAAAGCTTTATTTAAATGTTGGTTTATATTGTGTTGAGTAGTTTATTTTACAATGGCACTTCATTAAATTCTTATTATGGATTCATACTGCTTTATTATACAGGTGTATAATAAAAGTCGTGGAGTAAAATTACTAGGCTACTAAGTAGCATAAAATGGAAACACTGAAGTTAAATACAAGTGCCTAAAAGCTGTACTTTCATACAGTATTTGAGTAAATGTACTTACAATAGATGTACCACTCTTGAAAGAGACACACGCTCATATACACACACAGCCTGAGAGAATCACTCAAAGGATGATAAGGCTGGCTTTATGTGATATTTTCCTTGTAATCAGCAGATCCCATTAAAAGACCAAAACCAACACCACTGTTTCTCGCAAAACTTTCTACTTCTCCACCCTCTGATGCACTCAGCCCACACCATTTGTTCCTACTGAAGATTTAAAACAGTAAAAACAAGTCACAAATATACTGTTTCATTTTTAAAAAAAGGTTCTGTAATTTCCTTGGGCACTGTAGTTTTTGGCAGATGGTAAATAAATAAATAGTGTGAAGACAACAGAGTGGAGGCGCTGCTGGGTCTTTCTGTTGGTCACAATACAGGTGCTCTTTGGATACTTTAGATATGTTGCACTTATTCCTCAGGTAAAGGGCTCATTGCATGGGTCAAGTCATAGTAAAAAATAAAAAATGCAAGGCACCTTCAAAAACACATTTTTAAAAAAAAAAGTTAAAATGCTTTTATTTTACAAAATGAGTCAAAAAGAGTTTTAAAATTACCAACGTGTATCGACCAACACAGGTCTTCATCGGGGTCAGACAGGAGGAACTTGCAAACCTTTGCTGTGTTACACTACTGAGTTGAGTGGAAGGGAAATAAAAAGTGTATTTTAGGGGGACTATTTTCAGCAGTGATACTCTTTGTTGCTTTTTGGGGCACTTGCACCCCAGGAGGACTTCTGCAGTTGCCACTGGAGAGACTGGAGAGTATCTCTTTCAAAAACAAAAAAAAATAGAAATTGTGATTTGTTTAAAAAAAATAAAATCCATATAGTCCAATAGTCTGACTGCACACGACACCATACTGAGTCCGCTGTAACGCCCGAACACCTCACGTTGTGATTGGGAGACCATGAAGACAAAGTCAAATAGCTAAAAGAAAGAAACAAATGGTTAAAAAATGGTACCAGTAAAAAAAAAAAATTAAAAAATGCAAATTTGACCCCTGGCGAAAGAAAAACTTTCTCCGTCTTCTTCCCCAATTAGGGGTTGCCTCAGCAAAACCTTCCACAGCAGATCATCAGCCAAACCAGGCCCCGGCCAACTTGGTAGCAGCAATTAAGAATTCACTGGCTTGAGTCAACACGTGCAAAAGGGGGTGAGGATCAAACCGCAGCCCAGTGATCAGTAGACATTCTGCTATGAGGTTCACTTTCTACCGCTGTGTAAAAAAGAAAGAAAGACCTTTTGTCCCTTCTTGTGGTGGCCGACTGAGAGTACTTCTGTAGATTAATACTAACTGTCTTTTAGCAGCAGAAAAAAGAGGAATGTCCAAAAAATAAAGTTAAAGTTGAACTCAAAGACAGATGACAGCTCATTGGCTGTGTTCCAAATCACATATATTTTTTGTTAAACTCGTATTTTGACCTATGAATGGCAACAGCAAGAGGGTCAAAGGCGCACTGTTACGATGAACTAGTAAGTTCCAACTGTACTGCATGCAGCAGTACGTATTTTGTAAGGTGTACGTACTAAAAGTAAAACGAAAACGTATGCCAACTGGAATGAGTAAGTGTCTGTTCATGAGTCATAAAAAATCATTAATAATCTGTTAGGAGTAGGTGTTATGACGGTTAAATTGAGCAATATGTTAATGGAGCTGCAGGCAGTGAGACAGGCAGCCGCTGAACTCAAATTCCAGAATGTGCATTTTCAGAGCAGTTAGCTTTGGTTTTCAGGATAACGGGCTTCACTTTACATCAACCAGCAACTGACAGCTGATCAACTTACAGTGTAGGACTCAACGTTACTTGTTGGTGTCAAAGTATAATGTTGCACTCGTCTTACACGTGTAGCTTGTGTTCCTGCAGCCTGCAGGCAAACTGCAAGAGTTTTGAGTCTGGAGAGGAGGGAGCTCTGGGAAACAACTTGCATCAACCATAGCTCATTCATAAATAGTGATTCAATCTATTTAATATACAGTCTCCAAACCAGTACTTGGACTACAGTGCTAATTTTTGCATGCTAAGGTCTTACATATTGTTCTTTAAACTCATCTGGTTCAAGGGTCTTAGCATTGAGGCCATCATGTGTTGCACAGATTAGAAAGACCACTGAGAAAAATTTATGATTTTGAGTGATCTAAATAAAATTGACCTTCCTTATGGTGCTTAGGTAATCACGTGCACATACAGCATCGAGTTTACAGAGTCTCTTCTGTTGTTGCAGGTCTCCTGGTGACTTTGAGTTTGGCCTGGGCTCATTTAGCTTGCTGGATGAGATTGTCACGGGTCAAGAGTGGGCCAAGTTCCTCACCCCCACAACGGCCACCCCAGCCAATCAGAGAGCAACAGAACAACCCAAAATCCCACCAAATCCTTATGATAGCAGCCAATCATCTCTGTTTGGAAACCATCAAGGAGGTGTGACCAACCAGTGGAGCTTCAGGGGCACTGAGACATCTGCAGGTCCAGCCGTCAGCATGGCACAAATATCACCTGGCGCTTTCCTGCCTGTCAGCATGGACCTTACAGAAGGAAAACAACAGCGGGACGTTCACAGAGAGACTGACCAAACAGAACCAATGGAGCATGGACTTACCCAATCAGATATGCAGTCTGAAAACAGTGGACAGGGACAACAACCCAGACCACCACCCTTTGTAAAGGTGAGATATCAATTATAATACATAACCCACTTATTCATGACTGTATTTTAACCGAAATTTTCCACTACATATTAACAAAATGAATTATTTTACTGTAACATCCACATGAAAACCTTCCAGACTTTACTTTCCCCTGTGAGTTGGTCACCTTGTTATCTGTTTGTATTCGCAGCCTGCAGACATTCTGAAGAACTCAGTGCAGAACAGCAGACTCAGCCTCAACAGAAAGAGACAGCATCAGTCAGCTGAGCGGAGAGAGGACAGGCCTCAAACAGAGGCAGACAGAGGTCAGAATGACTTAGTACTCTGCATAATCAGATATTTCAAGTATCTGAGTTAACAGAGGTCAGAAGCTGTTTGTTGTAGCTGAAATATGTTCTGTCGAAACTCACTTCTCTTTTCTCTCATCTCACAGAGGCGTCCATATCTTCACCGAGCCCAGCAAGCAGCCACATGATGGAGGAGACAGGAGAGTCACAGCATGATAACGCCATGCCTTCATACAGCCTAAACTCTCCTATCTCTCCATCTTCTCCTCCCAAGGGTGTCCTCAAACACTGCATATCCCAGGATTCAGAGTCCTCAGTGGAAGTGGTGACAAAGAGGGTAAGTTAAAAAAACAAAAAAACAGTTGTGTTTAACTCTGCCTCCTTGTGGTATAAAATATAAAAATGTCCTCTGAAGAGAATCTCTGTGTCCTAAATCCATACTACATGCCATTTGTAAGCAGATTTGACTATGTACACATACACATAATTCTCAATTAGGTTGTAAACACTTTCTAAATCATTAATAAGCTGTTACAACACATGAGACAAAAAGAGCAACACTGACCTGTTTCTTGCCAAATAGTGAGCCCACATTTATCTGTACTGTTACGCGTCAGATCTCATTGCTTATTGAGCTCACTTTGTCTTCACCATCAGCTACATTTATACCTGTCAGCTTCATCACATTTTTGTTAATAAGTTACTGCGTTTAACCATCGTCAGCATATCTTAATAGTCACAAAGTTTCATTTGGCATCAAAGTAACATATCATATTATCAGAGTCATACACAATATTGTTTACCCTGATATTTTCAACATGCACCATCACATGCACTTTATAATAAGGCCCTTTTGCCAGTTATAAATGGTAGTTAGTCGTTAATAAATGGTGATGTATTTTATAATAACCCATTACTCATTAGTAGGATAAGCAGTTAATGGATTTTGCCAAATAGTGAGTGTGCATGAATGTATGAAAAATGTCATAATTTGTTTATAATGTTTATTAATGATTTATAAAGCATTTACAACCTAATTAATAACAATTTATAAATATATTACAGGGCAGTCTTATTGTAAAGTGGTACAGAAACTTCATGAATGTTGAATTTACTTTTTGCCTGCCTCGTAATTAAATGTAATTAAATACCAAATTACATTCTTATAATTCTTTCCATGAAATTGTTCAGAAATAACATATTTATAAAATAAAGTTTTACCAAAATATTGCTTTATGAATAAGCCAAAAATAACACTCCAGAATGAATAACGTAAAAATTCTTTTTTTCCCCCCTTTTCTGTTCGGCATTGCTTCTTTATTCCACTCATCTTCCTCTGGATCAGAGGCGAGTTGAGGAGAACCGGCGGGTTCGTTTTTCAGAGGAGGTGGTGACCATAGCACCTCAAGACCTGGATCTGGATGTTTCAGACTCAGAGGAGGAGTCAGGAGGGGAGGAGGACTCTGTGATAGAGGAGTGTGAGGTGGAGCAGGCAGCGATAGAGGAGGTGGCACCAGCACGCCGACCTGCTCTCCCTGCCTGGATACGAGCTCTGAAGAAGAAGAACACGGGCAGGAAGCATAGATAGTGAAACTGCAAAGAAAAAAAAAAAAAAAAACCTGAGCACTTAATCTCACAGACCCGTCTTTCTTAAAATTAATGAACAAAAACACAAATCTGGTGAGACAGTTTGCCTCAAAAGCAGTTTCATCTAGTTTGAAGGTGTTTTTGAAAACCCTGAAACATATAAATTGCATCACAACCTCACCGTTTTGGGATTTTTTTTATGCTTGCCTTATGAAAGATGATTTTAAGACTTCAAAGACAACTGAATGCCACGTTAAGATGAGTTCCTGCAGTGCCTGACTGGATTTCTTCTGATACTTAAAGGGACAGTTCAGGTTTATTTAACTGGGCTTGTATGACGTACTTATCCACAGTCAGTGAATTACCTACAATAGATGGTGGGAAGTTAAACAATGTTTGGCTGTGGACAGGGTCAGCAGCAAAATAAATTTTATCCACCTAAAAAACTTCATATCAGTTTTCACTATTTTACCTTTCCGTCAGACAGCCTTTTCTGATGAGAAACCGCTTTTATGCAAGCTCTCTCCAAACCAACCAAACTCCACTGGCAAAATTATTCATTTTACCTTTCAGAACACAGGAGTTGCTGGTCTACAGCTGCCTCAATCGGTTAGTTTGTTTGTGTTATTGTGTGGCTTCTGTGTTTCATAAGGTCAATTCAGATTGACTGAAGTCACACAAACACAAACTAACTAATCAATCGAGGCAGCGTCAGACCAGCAACTCCTGTGCTCTGTTTTACTGTCTTTTTTCCAAAGGAATCTGGTGGCTTTGGAGACAACGAAACAATGTCTAATTTCATGATGGTTTCCTGACCAAAGAGACCGTCTGAAGGCAAGGTAAAGTAAGTATGTGATATGTAAGGGGTAAGTAAGTGCAGTACAGTGAGATGTCATTATTGTGAAATAACAGGGTGATGCAGAATTATTTCACAATGAAGACCTGCTCACTGTACATTTTCCCGCTTATTACATGGTTACTTATCAAAAAAAGTCAATAATTTGACACAAAATATTGATTTAAAATGATTCTGTTGATTTAAAAATGGTTATTTTTGTTCCTTCACAGTTTATGATCAGAACTGTGTCCATAGCAACGATCTGTTCTTCATAGCAACAGTCTGTTATACAGAAATAATAGACCCTAGAATGTTGTAATTGACCAATCAGAGTCAAGTCTTTAACAAAGCAGTGTAATATTCTAAATATAGTGTACACTTTAAAGGTATGATCTGCAACATTTTCTTCAAAAAACAATGTATAGATTCATATAAACAATTCCTTTCAGTCATCAATTATGACACTGTATTTCCTTATTTTTCCTCGTTGTTTAATCATTGTTTTGCTTTGCTCAGGATGTTTCATCCACCAGAAACATTGGTATTTGACGTCCTGAGGAACAGCTCAGGATTTTTTGTGGGGTGGGCCTCTTTTTTGTGGATAAAATACATTTTGTCAGTGACCTGGGGGGCGTGCCGACAGCCATCTACTGTAAATAATACACTGACAATGGATAAGAACCTCGTACACCTCACTTTAAAATCTGCACTATCCCTTTAAAGCACCTCTGTGTGCCTTATTGCTCCTTGTCCCTCTCCAGACCACCACGTTGGGAGCATTTCAGGCCTTTGCAACTACAACCATCTACTGCCACTCAACAACAACACTGCTTTGCTGAACAGCACTTCAGCAGCAGTTGTTGAAAGAAAAAGAGCTCAAACTGTTTCATCAGACTCCTCCAGCTGACCCGCGGTTTCAAACTGCCAACCAGGACTATTTTAATTTAAGAGATTTGTCTTTGTCCATGCTCTCCTCTCTGTCTTTCTGTTGAGATTGTTTTATACAGTATACGTATTCTTCCACCAGCTTTTACAGCTATTATCAGACATATACAGCAGCCGACTACTCTCTGGTCTGCTGTCTGTGTCACTCTGTCTCTTGGTAATGGCTCCCTATCCGGCCATCCTGGAAATTAACCCCAGAGGAGGAAAGAGATATGAGTTTAGAGCTGAAGCAGTGGCGGCTGCAGACAGTCAGTGGTTTCCGATAGTCTCCAGCTCTCTGTTCAGCTCTGGAAAGGTTGAAACCATACTTTGATGCCATATATTGGATGGACAGCAATGCCTGAGCACTGAGTTTTTACTCTGAAAGTCTGAATTATTACTATTATCATCATCAGGGCTCCCATCAGCCACACCGTGTTGGACATCCTATTATTGGCCTCGGTTTAAGTTTTTTCCAGACTGGGCCCACGGTTACAGTGATGCTTCCATGTGGGTGTAGCAACATGAGAGACTGTAGCGCTACGAGACAAACATTAAAGGAATAGTTTGATATTTTATGAAATACGCTGAGAAGATTGGTACCACTCTCATGTAATCTTTATTGTGTCATTTTTACTCTTTGGCACTTTTAGATTTGCCAGTATGTGAATTTAGTTACCTTTGGAAAGAACCAGGCTAGCCGTTCCCAGCCTTCATGCTGAGCTAAGCTAACCAGCTGCAAGCATTTCTGTAGATTCACACTTACAGCACAGATATGTGAGTGGTATCATTCCTCTCTTCTATCTTGAGGTTACCATCCTACCATCTTGTTATCCTGGACAAACATGCTGTAAAATGTGTGTTACTGTCAACACTCACATTTTGTCTACATTGTCCCCTCTATATATTTTAACTGGAAGAGTGCACTCAGTTGAGTGCAGATCTCTGCTAGACAACAGATGGTGAAGCACCTACTGCAATGCTACCACAACTGTCAGATGCAACCAGCAGAGATTTGCAAAGTTTTGAATAAAGTTTTTTTTTGTTTAGTATACTATAGTGGAAGTTTTCTTATCCAGATGTATGCAAAATGTATAATAAAGTGTTTTTTGTATAGTGCAGTCTTTTTTCTTTAAGATGCATGAAACAGTGTCATGGTAACCCAAGCATCATGGGTTCACCTAACTGTATAAACTTTATTAGGAAGCAATAAACAGCATGATAAGTCCAAACTTTTCAAGTTAAACATTGCTATTTATTTAAAACATTTTGTTATTTATTTAGAACATCTCAAATTAGGGAGAAACTCACAAAAACTGAAATTTTATTTCTACAAGTGACCTCTATCATGTTCAATTTTTCATGTTTATAACAAACTAAATTTCATGGAAATCTGTTAAAAATTAAGCAAGTTAGAGTTGATTTTGTAGTGAAGTCTGTTTCTCTCATTTGTTTACGGGCGCACGTCAGATGCTCCAATATGGCAGTTGCATAGTGGGATGGTGGCGAAGCTGACAAAACAGGGATTTATTTATTTCATATTGTGCCGAACTTTAGTGGATCATAATAGAATCCTGCACTGAGCCAGGTAACCCACCAAAAATTTGTGTAATGGGTAAAAAATGTATTAATTTACATTCACGGGTAGATGCAAGGGTATAACTGAACTAGTTCCCTGCTGAAATCAGAAATGAAAATGATTGTATAGTATTTTTGACATTTAAAAAGCTCAATCAACCAGCAGGATTTATTTTACTGTGAAAGTATATGACACAACCTTTGACCCAACATCCTGCCACATAATGGGACATAACTATCTGACATCAGTGCCAACGAAAAACATTGACAGCTACAGGAGCTCAGCTGCTACACCAATGGAGAAAACAAGTGGCTGACAAGTGAGTGACTGTGTATGTGTTCAATCACAGGTTGGGTGGAAGAACTTTTATTAACGGTTCTGGGCAGGTCTGGATTTAACTTGGAGATAATTGCGGTTCTGGTACTGAGATTTGTGGGTGCAGGTTTGCAAAACTGGACCTGTGCAGAACTCTGAATCATAACATGTTGGATTTGGAATTAATCTGCAGATGCTCCGTTTCAAGGTGGGAAGAAAACTTTTCTATGGATGTCAATTTTTGAGCCACAGCAAATGCCAAAACCTGACCTGCAACAGACTTGTTAAGCCTTGTTTTTAGCCTAGCAGTTGTTGAGAACTTGTGGTCCCTCCCTTAAGAGGAGTGAGGAGTCAGCAGTTGGTATAAAACAGTGAGAGTGGTCAATAAAATGGGTTTTTCAAGGTTTTTCAAAAACTGTGAATGACTTCAACCACAAGAGGTCCTTGAGCATTCAGTCATAAAGGTGCACAAAAAATATTAGGCCAATGCGTCAAGTAATATATGAGGGTAGCTGCAGACAGTAGCAATAAAAACACCATCCAGCTACCTCATTCTTCCTAAATCTGAAGAAGTGACATTATCTGCTTTTTCACGTTTCACAATTGCACATGCATCTTGTTTTGCTTGGCCAACAAATACTTTACTACTTGGAGAAACCATTTGTTCATTCTGTCCACAGACAAGTGACCCAAGGTCTCGTGCAGAGAGATAGAGTACTTTATGGCACCGTGTATCATATTCTGTCATTTCCATTACATGCATTATATCGATCCGTGAGATTAAATTAGTACATCAAACTTTGTGGCTAACTGCTGTCAGTTCCTCTGTGGCCTCCCTTCACAGCTATCTTCTCTCGTAAATCACTGTCAGAGCCATTAAGAGGCTCTTTACCTCATCTATTAGTGCCCTGGTCACACTTTTTAGTAGCCGGGGGGACGGCAGAGAGAGAAAGAGGAGGGGGTACTAATATGTACAGCATGTGTATGACAGTGAGGAAGAAACAGATAATTACATAAATGTCTGAGATGAAAAAATGGGAGTGACGCAGACAAGTAAACAGATAATTTTGGATTCATTTTGGATTTCCCGGACTAAAAAAAAAACGGACTTACATTAGTCCATTAGTCTGTACAGCAGCATTACTGTGCGTCATCGCACCAGAAGTAGACTAATAATGGTCCATTTGTAAACCTCAAACCACACACACATTTACCCCACTGCTGCCCCCTCTCATAACTCACACACATCATTATTATCCCCGTCTTTACACCATTAGGAGGCTCTCTCATGCTTTTATTTGTTCGGGACGGAGAAGAAAAGCAGTTGGAAGAGTGTGTGAACATGATAATAAAGAGAAATACTCCAAATTGTTACGCAAATAGGTTTATTCTCAGCACTGGTTTATTTCGTATTGAACATGTTTTTTTCAAATTTGGCTCGTTCAAGCAAAGCTAACTGGAAATGAGAAGGGGGTTTATTCAGCTGTAATATTTTGGCTGACAAACAGGGGGTCGCAGTTTACTGGAGTTAAGACGCTGTAAAAATGAAACTGCTTACAATAAAATAACATTTTTATTACTTGATGTTTCCCTCTGAGTTTAATGGCCGTAGCTTTAACAAAGCTTCGTCTAAATGTTGAGGAGCTGAATCTTTTTTAGGGGAAACTAAGCTTGAATGTTCTTAACCAGGAGGCTCCAGTGTGCCAGTTATTGTTATGAGCTACAAGGCAACAGTTCTCCTCTGCAAGACGGCATCCTCCTTTGTCCAAAAGGCATAATGAATCTCACCATATTCACACAGCGGCCATTTTCCTCTGATGTCACACTCACACACGTACAGCTGTGTTACAGGTTGCAGGTCGTATAGACGTCAAGAATCTGACAAATCTCTATAATTTCTCTGTTCCCGATTGGTCAGCAATTGAAAACGCAATGGATGTGAAAATCTGTCAGGTCATAATTTCAAGATAAAACAACAAAGTCGATAACCCATTGGCTAAAATAATGTCAGCATTAAACCACTTCCAAGCTAACAGTACCATCTGATAGTGTTAAACTATACAATTGGAAAGGCATGAATTAATTCTGAAATATCAACACACGTTTTAAGCCTGAAGTAAAATGCACAGGATGTAATCAAGGTAGCTGTGTTTGCTGTATCTGTCCAAATACGTAAGCTAAGCAGCTGGAACAGGGTAAGTTGTATTTCCAATCGACAATTTATAAAACAAGTTACAGAGGAGGCCTGTTACATTACCCCTCAGCGCCTCTTAAACAAATAGCATGATATGTAAAATTATGAGGTAATCTTTAAAAAAAAATTTGAGGATTTATCTGAAGAACGCTGTAGCACACGGACTGAGGCAAAAGTTTGTTATTCTTCAGAGATTGTTTCAATGCATACTGTGTCTCCGAGTTTGAGGACTTGAAACTTTAGTCTGTGAAGAATAAAAAACTTTTTTGCCTCAGTGTTCCAGTGTTTTTCGTATAAGTCCTCCAAATTTTTTTCCTGTGAAAGAGTACCTCACCCTTGAGAGCACCGAACAGGCCTGCAATTCTTGTGAGTCAGCTGAAGCCTGTTAAACCTCCTTCTTTGTGTAAAATTATGAGACACATAACCATTGCTGCTGTTCTCTTTTGCAGCCATCATATTATAAAAGTCTTTAACCTACACTTTAAATACTCGAGACCAACACGATTTAAAGGGAATAAGATGCTTTTGAACAGCTTTTCTATTGCTAGTTTGCTTGTATGTAATTTCAAAGCTGTTTTCATCTGCATGTATCTGTGTCTGTATGAACACTACACAGAAATTTGTGTTCAAGTGACCATAGTGTCACATAAAGTTACTGACTGAACCAGAACACGTCTGAAGTCGGGTGAAGAGACAGCAAGACAGTTAGCTAATGTTACACTGCAAGCTTGTTTATATCCAGTGTGTTTTACTTCCAGGCTGAGTGTTAAATAAATTTACATTGATATTTCAGAATTAATGTTCTTCTTTCTTGTTGTATTGTGTGACATTTTCAAATGTTAGCCAGGGTGGTTGAATGCTAACTTTAGCTGTTGTCTCACAATAGCTAATGGGTTATCAAATGTGTTATTTTACCTTGAAATATGGCTCAGTGTTGCTGATCAATCAGGAAGTTGAGAAATGATGACAATTTGCTATTCTCCATGTTAATACTATTGACATATATGAAGATAGACACCATGACAGCCGCCCAGATGTGAAGCCAAAGCATCTTGACACCCCCCCAGCTGGCTGTACAGGAGGGAACTCGAAAGCGTGGCTCCAACCTTGATCATTACTGCACAGACTCCAAATAACGTCACCAGCACATGATGGCAGCACACATATACAAGATATTTTAGCTTCAAATTTGAATAGCGGAAGAAAGCGGAGTCGCGGTGGGCATCTTTTATTTTTGTCAATGCTTTTCACGACTGGAACACAGCAGTATGACATTTGAGCTCCCCACCCTGAGTGTGATGTCAGAGGAAAATGGCCACGGTGTGAATATGGTGAGGGAAGGGAGAGAGAAAGAGAAAGAAGAGGAATGTCCAGGTCTTCAGACTGTTGTTGTTGTCGTCATCAGTCAGATAGGTTGGTCAGAGGGGGAGAGGGAAATGGCTCCAGAGTCGTATGAGCTCTTGATTCCTGGTTTGAGTGACAGCTGGCTGCCTGGGCTCTGAGCGAGGGATGCTTCTATCTGAGCCTCTGACACCTGATTGGACAAAAACAATAAAAATCTTTAATGAAGCTCTTGCAGAAAAAAAATAACCTGGACTCAGTGTCTTGGTCAAAGTTACTGTGTCAGTGTCTGTAAGTGCATGCAGCTGTATTTAAACAAATGCATTACCTCTTCAAACTTCTTGGCTTTATACTGGTCTGCCCCTTTTAAGAAGTTCAGTAAGATAACGTCACAGAGAACTGTACCCTGCCAACACAGACAAAAAAGTGTTATGACAGCTGACAGCAACAAGAAAAATACATTTTTTAAAAATAATATCTAGCCAGATCTGAAATTCCTACCAGTCCAACAGAGGTGAAAGCAGCTACCAAGTTGATCAGTGTTGGGATTGTGTCAAACTTTCCTGCCTGGAAGAGATGGAGTGAGTTTAACTGACATAAACAGCCCCAAAAGAAGAGCTCTCTCACAATATTTACATTTAAATTAAATATTAATTATATTTAACTCTTTGTGTTCTGCACAACTTGTTCATTGAAAAGCACATTTTTAAGAAATTATTGCAATATAATAAACATTCACAGTCATGGATTCAAATTTTAAACGAGAATTTTAAAGTATTATTTGTGAAATATCGGTGGCACAGACAAGCTGTTTCAACCTGTTTCCAGTGTTTGTGCTAAGCAAAGCTAATCAGCTGCTGCCTCCAGCTTCATAATTATGTCAAAATGTTAAACTATTCCTTTAAAGAGGCTAATTCTCACAACAAGTGACAGTAACACTGTGACACTATTGCTCTTTGAAGCAGTTTAAAACATGTTTTCAGTGAACAGTGCTGCAATAAATGTAGGACGGACTTTAAAAAGGTTTTAAAGTAGGTTTAAGAACTCACATTGCCGGTGACCATGACATCAAAGCGGATTGCATATGCTTTGTGAAGTGTCCGAAATTCAGTCCCATTCTCTGTCTTGAAATATTTGGCAAATCTGCATTCAGAATGAGGAAAAAAGTGACCAAAGACTGAGAAGGAATAAAAAGATTTGAGTTTAGAGTAGATATTAAAAGGAAAAATCTGCCTCCCTACCTGAAGTTGTACCCTTTGGAGACAGCATTCTTGGCAAATGGTGCATCAAGTCGCGTGAAAGAGTACTTGGGTACACAATTTTCAATGTTCATGTCCAGGTTACACTTCCACTCAATGTTTATTCCTATTTCTCCACCCTAAAAGAGAAGGATGAGGAACAGACAGACCTTGAGGCTCTACACCTGTTAAGTATGTAGTAAAGAAGAAGGTAAAGTTGTCCTGCTTCTTAATTGCTAATCAGGATTAGGTCACAACAGAAAATGGTATAGTAAAAACAATCTGCATAATTTTGCATTTGCTTCTAGAAGCTTGGTGATGTAGTGACTATTCACATGACTAGCTGGTAAGTTTCTGTAATTGATGAGCTAAATGCTAACCTTCTAGCTGTCCAGGCTAGCACCACCTAGTCTACTGCGCACCATTAGACACCATTTTGTTGACTAAAATGTTATTGAAGAGGGGCATACTTTGGACCTTCCAGCTCTCTGTCCCTGGTCAGCAGGACAAATTTTCCAAGTTCACCAAAGTCTAACTCAATGCCAAAAAGTTCACGCCTTTGTCTAATGACCAACTGACCCTTTGTTAACCCCATTGTCCATACAGCAACAATCCAGTCATAGATTGGCAGCCGTAACTAACCACAGGCCTGCCAAGCGTTGCAATTTCTCTACATGTTGAAGAGGTGTGCATGGGCCTCTAAGACGAGAGAGACTCCATGTCTCATGAATTTGGGAGGTGGCGTCTTTTTTGTAGTCCTAAAATAAAAGAGCAAGTGTGTGAGGATTGGATCAAATATTGCTTACTTGTCTGTCTTGGATAACCGTTAGCTTGTCCAGCTAACTAGCATAGTACCTGCAGAAATGTTACCTCCAGCCAAACTTGTGTTAATTACAAATCCACTTGGTGAACTCATGGCTTATTCCCACCAGGGGTTGAATTGGGAATTGTTATGTGAGGCAACTGGATTTGCAAGAACACTTAAACTTGTGATCTCATGAGAATCCATCTAGCAAAGCTTCAAGTTACCCATTTGTGTCTGCAACAAAACTGGTGCAGCCAGTCAGCATCAGGAGGGACTACTGGCAGCTACTGGCATCGTCCATGAAAGCGACTCATCTCAAACAAACCACTGAAGAGATTAGCCTAGATACTGCGAAGAATGGCACTGAAGGCTTGTCTTCATGGAAAAGATGGAAAAGCTCTGCTCCCGACCAGCTTCAGTAAGAGTTTTCACCCTTTCACAGGGTTCTCGTCTTAAAAATGTGTCAGATGGAAACATTTAAAAGTCAGCTGGAGACGGACCTCTCAGCTCACTCAAGGAGTTTAAACATTAGCATTAGCCTATATTAGCTAGCTACACTTTAAAATTGCACAAAATCTGTGGTCGTGAGCAAGAAATCAGAAGCTGCTTTTGTTTCCTTCTCTGTTAAATCAAGACCAAAAATCACTGGCAATTTCGATTTTAAATTGGCCACCAGTATCACCGTAAACTGCATATGTGCATTGTGAGAATGGAAAGCTTGACAGACATAGTGACAGTAACTGAGGAGGGCGGAGCTTAGCGAAGGGTCGACTGTGGTGATTCTTTTAGAATTTGCCATGAAATCTCTCCATTTTCAATGCTGATGAGACCAGGTCATGAGGTCAAATAACTGAAGGATGGTGAGGGAGGTGTTTATATTCTCATGTGTAAAATGTAGACCTGACACTCTTTGATACTTTATTTAAATTGGGTTTATCCTTCATGACAGCACAACCCTCCCCCTATCCCCAGGCATGTCAACAAGACTGGCGCTTTGTGTGTGGTCTCCAGTGCAGATACAACATTTTAGCATTTCA
This sequence comes from Lutjanus campechanus, assembly GCA_027495735.1. NCBI lineage: Eukaryota > Metazoa > Chordata > Actinopteri > Lutjaniformes > Lutjanidae > Lutjanus > Lutjanus campechanus. Next base: position 16,095 of record JAJHUR010002380.1, on the reverse strand, counting down.
ACATTTGAAGATGAAGAATGAATGAGGAGAGAAAAGAGGACGGAGGACAGATCACACCTTGTCTGCCAGGTCAGCCACAGTCTGCCCGGTGTAGTTCAGCACATCCCCCACACGAAAGATGGGACAGAAGGGGTTCTTCTCTGGATGGTACTTGCATTTCTTGATCTCTTCGGACTTCATTGTGGAGGGAAAGTTCCCTCTGAGAGAGAGAATGAGTTCGTGTTTATGATTAGAAAATACCTTGAGTAGGTTATGTGTGATTATGACATATTTTCCTCAAGTTCCCATGATGTTTTCAGATGCTTAAATTAGAGAATATGTATGTGTATGCATGCCTTTGTGTGTGGGCCAGGGGGCGCATACCTGGTGACATCAAAGTGTGGAAAACGAATACTGTTTTTGATGAAGATGGTGAAGTTGTTCACATCCAGCATCGCTTTGCTGAGGATGACAATGGAGGCTTTCAGTGTGGGATATGCTGTCTGGTGTATAAGCATATCTCTCTGTGCCTGTGTGTGTGTGTGTGTGTGAATCTTACATTTTGACACTGTCATTCTCGGTTGGACACCATCCCTCAACCTCACACTTACCCTTGGTGGTATTGGAGGGCTTAAGGCAAGCACCTGTTATTACACCTGGTGTGAAAAACAGAAAGAAAGAAATGTTTTATTGAATTAAAGAAAGATGCAGTTTTTTAATGATCTGCTCTTTGTGTTAATAATACAGCAGCAGTCATCACTTGCAGAATATGTGAATGTGGAAAGATGAACTTTACTTCCTGGTTTTTAGCTCATTTTTTTAGTTTGGTGTTTTCATGTCACACAATCAACACTGCTGACCAAACTAACTCGTATGCTTTAATGCATCTTCCATTTTATTATTTTATACAGTCCCAAGTTGTTACAATTACTGAATGTTTTTTATTCTCCTGTTCCTGTTGGTCAGACGTTGAGGTTTCTGATGGCATACAGGCAAAGATGGCAAACCTCCGCTGTGTGACTTCAGTAAATCCAACCAAACCTTTTAAACACAATAACACAAACAAACTAACAGATTGAGGCAGCGGTAGAGCAGCAGCTCCCGAGTTCTGTGAGGTAAAATGACTGATTTCACCCCTTGTGTCTGGTTGGTTTGAAGAAAGCAATATTTGGCTTAAATAACTTAAGTTTCCTGTCATAAAAGGTTGTCTGACAGCAAGGCAAAGCAGTGAAAATATTCTAAATATAGTGCAGACTTAAAACTGATATAGATTCTTTTTTTAGGTGGCTCTTTTTTAGGTGGCTAAAATACATTTTGCTGCTGACCGTGTCCACAGCAGTACATTTCTTTGCTTCCTGCTCCTGTTGCTTCTCCAAACTTGGGGCATGTCGACTACTAAAGGTAAGTAAGTAATGGATAAGTCACATAACTAGGGGCTGTCCCCACTCAAGATTTTGTTAGTCAAATCAGATTTGACTGTCTTATACAAATATTGAATATTCAAATGTATGATTCTTGTGGGGTTTTTTTTACAGTGCAATGCGCCACACTGAATTCCAATATAAGCCTACATGAGTATATTTTACCAGTTAGACCCACGTTTTAATGCCCTTCTTCATGATTTGTGATGTGAAAATGTCAATATTGTTACACAGTCAGAGAAAGTAAATGTGTCTCTTCCTATAGTTCAGTTATAAAGTAGCAGACTTGCAGAGCTTCTGTCCTGAGGCTGCAGTTGCTGTCCAGCATCACCGGCGCTGCATGCCCCTTCACACCGTGAATTAAGGATTTATTTAGACCAAACCAGAGTTGGTGATTGTTGGGACAGTGGAAAGATGGTCCAAGACGTCTTTGGTGTGTTTTATTTAGTTTCTGTAAAGTCTGAATGAAGCTGACGACGATGTAAAAGGAGTCTGCAGAGTTTGGCGAGAGCAATTAAACAGCTGTTTCTAATTAAACAAAATATATCTCACCCTTTAAAATGAGGTCTCTGACTGTTGTGATTACTTCCATAATGTTGTCAGACACTAACAATAACAGTCTGAACACGTCAGTGGCAAAAACATGCACAAACAACAAGCAAACAAAAAACTGTCACCTGCTCTGTGTCGTCTGCACATTCTGCAGGTGTGTCTGGACGAGGCGTGTCACGCTGCTCTAAGTTTCTATCACTCTTCTCCTCTTTTATCACAGTTAGTTTTGTGGTTTGTGATGATTTAGAGACTCGGTTTGTAAAGTTTACAGCCTGTCATGCTGTAACATTGCTCTGTGTACAAAGACGGAGTTATAAAAACAAGAGCTGAAACTTTTTCACCTACTCCTTTCACCTTCTCTCATTAATCAACCAACAGCGCATGTGGTCCTGGGGATATTTGTTAAGAAGTGCACCAGCTACTTTGAAAATATACTTATGATTCCCTTTAATTACTCATTGAATGGTTCCCTGTGCATTTTGTAATCTTCTATCTGTTTTATGCTTTACCTGTAATGCACAAAGTAAAAAAAACAACAAATGCTTGACTGGAAGAATTTCAGTCGACTACAGGGACTCTGAATAATTATTTGAATCATGGACTATCAGAGGGCAGCCCTACATATAACCCCACTTCAAATAATCTGAACTACTTTAATTCTGCAGGCCTTGAATCTGACTTCAAACATAAAAAGAGGCAACTAATGCATACAGGAGCAAATGTGGTCATTTCTCAGCCATTCTTGCTTTAACCAAGAAGCTGAAAATTTTTATGGAGACGCTGCGGCAGAAACAAAAATGCAGGCGAGCAGTCAAGTGCATCACTTGAAGGATTTTAGTGACACAAAATTTCCACCAGGGATGATGGAGACTTTGTGAAGTGAGTGAGCCTTTGCAGTCTCTTTGTGTTTGGAGAATGACAATGAACATATTTGAAAATAGTTATCTTGTACATGTTCAGGTGACATCGTGACAAGAAGAAAAAGAAGTTAGACTCACCATTGGAAAGGATGGAGCCGTAATACTTGTGGCAGTCCACATCTGTGTTACAACTAAAGCCGTCAGCAGACTGAAACATGCACGCACACACACACACACACACACACACACACACACACAAAGTCCTTGTCAGTATACAGTAAATGTCAGTCAAAGGACTGTTGGTTTTAAACTGAAGGAGGCAGTTTGCTTTAATGTCCATTTTTTATAAATAAGGGGCAATGTACAGGGAGCGAAATATCCCCAACGTGGTGATGCAGGACCCTGGTTTGTCACAATAATGACCCCTCCCATGTTCATTATCCTGCTTATGACATGGTTATGTGCTTTAAAAAAAAAACATGGCACAAATTATTGATTTAAAAATTATTGTAATACTTTATTTGAAAGGGTGTGCTTAAGACTGTCATTACACTGTTATAAACATTTCATGACATATGTCATGAACTGAAGGAGTCTTTATGAATGTTTATTACTGTCATTAAGTATTATTTGATCAGTTATTTCACTTTTAATGCAAAGTTGACAATGTTTGAGATTTCTTTGTTATGACAAGTTGATATTAACCTGACATTACCAAACTTAGAGAAACTGTTTAGCTTCATGGTTTACTGTTACATTAAACTGTCACATGTTGGTTTTGACACTGGCAGTCATGAAACCATTATAAGTGTGTCATGAATATTTTCCTTGACCTCAAGTAAAGTGGTACATTTAGAACTTCTCATAACGATGTCATTAAGTTTTATTACGCTGTCAAATGTTTTTATAACGATGTCATGAATAATTTTCTGGACAGAGTACAGTAACAAGGTGATTTAGCTTACAGAGTGACTTGATGGACAGACAGTTTTATCTGGTTTATTTGCTGCTAAAGCAGGCTAACAGCCATCTGCTGTTATCTGTCACTGGTGTTCGTTTGTTATAAGAATTACCAAAATGATTTTATTGCATTTATTGCTACTCTGGAGGTCTCTCCCCCTTCAGAGTCCATCAGAGAACCTCCAGAGTCTAGATCAGAGGGCAGTGGTCTGTTATTCAGAAATATCAGACCATAGAAGGCTTCATTGTTTCCTCACCTCTTCACATCTTCCTTGGAACTGATTTTGAGTGATGATGAGCTTGGTCATGATGCAGAACACACCAGCACCCTGAAACAAAGCACAATGTTTATCTTGACTATATGTTTATTTGATGCTATAATATGGTCAAAATGTGGCTTGCATTGAACATCATATCATAAAAATGCTGAACAGAAACACGCAAGCACAGTTTCTGGATTAATGATGGTGATATCAACTCACTGACTTCTGATACTGATTCTCTCACCACAAACCACTGCCAAACATTTCATTCCACCTTAAAAGGTTTTGTGTGTAGTGCCTCAGACAAAGTTGAATCACTTCACAATGCAAGAAAAAGAAAGTTTTTGAAAGCAGCGACTGGACCAAAGCTCACTATGTTAAGTCTGTGTAGGTGTTAAACACATGTAGGTGTTAAACACGTGTTATCAGGGCCACACACCTGTTGGGGGAAGACGTAGTCGGCTACATCCATCACCTGGCCGTGATGGTAACCAAAGCCTTTTACTTTGGTCATCACAGAGGACTCGATGCCAGTGTCAGTGTGCTGATAAGCTTTCTCGTGGATGAAGACCCAGCTGCAGGACAAAAGATTTAACAGCAGGTCGAGAGTTCAGGTAAAGATTTTGATTGATTGATTGATTTTATTTATTTAAGTGTCTTGCACCAAGTGGTGCCCAGCCCATATGGGCTTACAAGACACTAAACATAACAACGGCCTGGAGGGCCACGTGACAAATCAATAACAACAAGATCACAAATTCCAAAAAGAAGAAAAGCAGACATTTCAGAACAGCGAAATTCCATAACAAAAACTTATTATTATGTTGGGTACAACGTTCTTTGTCTTAAATGCCAAGCATTTTCCACAAATCTTGCCAAGGCAAAGGTCTCCTCTTTAAAAAGCCAACGCAACATCTCACCTTCAGACAGCCAAAATGAATCAGGATTTTTCCACTGAATTTTTTCAAGAAGTGGAGAAAATGAAGTGTATTGTTTCTGGACACAATTAACTAGGAGACAGAAACTGCTCACATGCATTTTAAACAGAGGTCGGAGAAAAAAAAGATTCTTAAATGCATCACGATTCTTTCTTGAAAGATTCTGAATCGACGCAGAAAATTAAATAATTGAAAATTAAAAACCCAATTCTGAACATCATGATCAAAGTTTGTCTGACAAGGCCGTTTGTTTACGTTCTAAACTACATCCTGAGTTTTTGAAAGGATGGCTGAGCTAATTATGTGTTAGTACAAATACTCCTTGTTGTAAAAATAACAAGCAGTCACAAAAATAAAAAGTGCATCGCATATAGAAATAAAAAATTTTGATGCATCAACATTTTTTTAGATCGAATTCAGCCTTAAAATAAAAAAATTAAAAAAAACAGGAAAAATTACTTTGATTGCAGTCTTTGTTTAACATCACTTTCTTTTGTCTTGAACATATTTCTAGAACCCCAAAGGACTTCTTTTTTTTTTTTTTTACAGTTTGGACAAATAAATAAATAAATAAATAAATTTGTTCCACAACAAACTTCTGTTAACCTCTTCACCACGTTGCAACTGAAGCTGTAAATTAAAAATCCTTAGTAAAATATTAAAGCATTTTTTGGAAATAAAAAAAATGTAAAAGTAACATTGACATAAACAAATATAAGTGATAGTAAAACTTTACATATTACAAATTGAGAGCAAGATTTGTTATTTCAGCCTACCATCTTTCTTTGGATTAGAAAATAGAAAAAAGTGGGGGAAAAAAAGCTTTTTTTGCAGCAGATGCAATATCTATTTCATTCAGATGGTTAAACAAAGTTTAAGGATTGTGGAAATGCTTTCAGAAACATGCTAATGATAAATATATAAAAGTATTCATTAACAAATTTGTGCAGCAAAAGTAACTTTATTATTTTATATATTATTATCATTATTTCCCCTTCATGCTACTCATACTTCTTCACCGTCACATTTAAAAATAAACTAATAAAATAAAATAAAATACTTTGCACTGCATTTATTTAAGACCTACAGGTACTAGTTCCTCCTAAAAATTAAATTCACCAAATGTATATAAAAGAGTGAAAATTAGCTGTAGTTAGCTTTAGTAAAGGGGATGTTGGACTGTTTTCACTCTCACTTCACTTTTCTTTGGTCTATAAGTGGGGAAACAGGTGCATCCTGAAGGTATCTATGGAAATTGTTTTGGAACAGTTTGTCCTTTAAGTAAATGAAATTTCTATCACATGCATTGTATTAGCTCAGCTGCAAAAATCTAAAGATGAATTAATTATTATTATTTTGTAATTTAACTAGAGAATTTTTTGTAACAAGAGAAATCTCAGCAAATCAAGCCTGCGATGGATATTTAAAAATATAATGTTGAATATTGTGATATTGCAATAATATTGATACTGTACTGGACTGTGACAATATCTACTGTGGTATTATGAGGTTAATTCTTTTTAATTATTTTATAAAAAGACTTTTACTAACTGCTGCACTGTTTTTGTTCATGCTACTTTTATGTTTGTTTGTTTTTTATTATGAAAGAAGAAAAGCATATATGTGTATTTGAACAAAAATGCTGTACACATCAGGTTTATTATTGAATAAAGAATATTTTTTCAAGTCATGATTTTGCTTTGTCTTTTAATATTGCAATAAATATCATATCATGCACTTTTTATCATGGCACCTTGAGTTTTTGCTATTGTTATTTCTCTAATTAATAAGAAATCTCAATCACCCACAAAATGTGCAACATAAAAGTCAAACACAAACCACTGACCCGACAAAATATGTGATGATGAGCAGCTGTACGATCCGGTTGATGATGCCCACAGACCAGCTCTTGACCACCACAGACTTGGTGGTCTCATAGGTGAAGAAATCAGTGACGCAGCCCCACAAAAAGGAGCCCATGGCTGCTTGTTAGTTCAAGTCAGAGAGCGACGGCAGATTGGGTCCTCCTGAGTCTGAAAGTACAACTCCTGTCCAGCCTCAACAGGTTTCCTCTCAGAGAAGTGTGGCGGTAAACCTGTTTTGAGTGTCAAGAAGCTCAGTCCTGACTCGAGTGAGAGAGATGTGGTGTTTATCTTCTGCACCCTGGTCTGTCACTCTCATCTGCTTCATTAGATCTTTGATGGTCAAACCTCACTGCCTCTCTCCTCCACCTCACTGTCTTTGTTTCATTGGTCTACAACACAAACTGGACCTCCCCTTCCTTTACTCAAATGAACGGGATGAAAATGTCAAAGTGTCCCTCTGTCCCTCCCTCTTTCCCTTGCCTTCTTCACCACAAATCCCCATCTCCCATGACTCTCTCCTCTCACCATCTCTGGCATGTTCCAGCTGAGGACTTCTGAAAACACACAATTATTCAGGGACACTAATCAATATCCCACACACCCATTTTCATTAGCGCCACACACGTGGAGACATCCTTTCAGTGGGTTCTTGGAAGCTTTGGTTAGGTTATGGTCAGTTTATTGGTTTATTTCACAGTGAAGCTCTTTAACAGGCCTTACTATAAATGGGTCAGAGTTAGTAAAACGGTTAGTTTTCATCTGGTGGACGCAGGTCAAACACTTCCTATAGAAACTGTTATTCAAACAAGATACACGTATGTATATAAGTTTCCTGTTACATCAGCTGGGTTCTGTGTGGTTTCCATGTGAGATTAAGCTGTTTTATGGTTTGTGATGTCCCATCCCAAAAAATTAAAAATGTTACACACGTCAAGTCTTCAAATCTTCAGTGGTCAACTTGACTATTGTGACATGAGTCAAATAAGTGAAATGTGAGTATTTTGTCCTCCTTGAACTGACAACTTGAGATGTGCTACTTTTTCAATTTTGGGGGGAATATGCTCACTGGATTTTGGGTTTAGCACTTTACTGAGAACTCACTGTTAAAGGGAAACCTCATTTTCTAAATATAAAAACATTGTTCCTGATCTACAATGAGAAAATTGCTGCATTCAGGTGCTTCACGAATAGTCCAATGTTGTGTTTCTGTGTGACGTCAACGGACAACAAATTGGTAAGTCTCGTACCAAAATTTTTGTCGATTTTCCAAGTTGTCGTTCCGACTTCAGGGGGTGTTCACATCACCTTTTCCAGTCGGGATCTCATTTTTCTGATTATTCCGACACCACATAAATACAGAAAATGTTTCTTCCCATTGCTGACTGTGTTTTCATACTTATTCTGGCTCATGTGTTTTAAAAGGCTAGTTAAAACACAAACTAACAAATCAAGGCTGTGGCAGACCAGGAACTCCTGTCTTCTGCGAGGTAACATCACTGATTTGGTTAGTCTGGAGAGAGCCATATTAGGCTTCTATAACAGCAGTTTCTCATCCATAAAGGTTGTTTAAGGGCAAAGTATAAAGGTGAAAATGTTTTATAGGGTACACTTGAACTGATACTGGCTGTTTTTAGGTTTACCCTTTTTAAGTGGCTGAAATACCTCTGTTTTTTTTACTGACCCTGTCCAAGCAGTACTTTGTTTAGCTTCCATGCTGGTACTCATCTCTGCTTCTCCAAACTGGAGGTGTTCTGACTACCATCTACTATAGATAATACACTTAGAACTAAGAGCTATCCCTTTAATAAATGTGTCTGAAGACTATAAACTACAACCAACAAGCAGGAGTGTTTTCCATTTTTAGCAGTTCAAACAAGAAGAGGCCTAAAGTATCAGGACAAAGTTCATCTGAGATCCATTTATGGTTTCTTGAAAGTAGCTGTTAAACCTTTGTCATAACTTGAAATGTAATGACTCGGACAAATCAAAATGTTCGATACGTCTCCATTAGACATGATGTTCATTTCTGTACATCAACGGTATAGAAAAAAGAAATCTGATTCGATACTTACAGGTCCTATAAGAGGCTTGAGTTGAAATGCACTGTAATAACTCAAATAGTGGCATTATTGACAACTGTGCAATAATTGCGACATACGATCCGTCCAATTCTCAAAACACTCACGTGACCTGACAGCATTACTGCCTCTCACATGAGAGAGATAATGTAATGAAGCAATGACAGAGTGTGTGTGTGTGTTTGTGTAGATGTATGTGCCCAGAGACTATGTCATTTCTTAAGTGGGTCCATTATGTTTGTGGTCAATTAATGGTAACCTAATACAAGGCAAGATACACATAAACACACATGCACGCCTTGGTCGTACAAACTAGTTCACAAGCTTTCAGGCTGCGTGTAACTCTACCGTTTATCACAAAGACACATGTAAGCATTCCTGTAATGGCCAATGATACAGTGAAACCTACACAACCACAAATACGAGACACTGTTAATTGGATCGAAGACACGGACAAACATGGAGAGGGAGCGGAGGGCTGTCAGATGGATTTCTTTGTGAAAGGAGAAACCATCGTGAAAGTGATCATCACAGAACAGGAAGGACTCTATGTAAGCACATTCACACTCAATACGTCTTCGACTGCTACATTTAGGACATGCCAGCGCTCAAATATCCCAAGATCACGTGAACGCAACTTTGCACATAAACACACCACATGAAGGAGAGACTACACAGACTCCAGCTGTCAGTTAGGGTACGAACAGTAACACGATTTCTTCTCCTAGGATGGCAGTGATGGTCAGTCCACAGCTCTGGTCCTGACGGAAATGTCTCAAGTAGGCTACTGGATGGATTGCTGTGAAACTTCATACAGATGTTCACGTTCCCCAGTGGATGGATCTTACTGGGCTTGCTCCATTTCAGTTCACCAGTGCACCACTAAACAAATGCATGGTGAGGGCCGGAAAACCTGTCAAAATGAAGCAGAGTGCTGCTGTGCCTCATACGTAAATGCCCTCAACCGATTCCACGGTTGTAACTGCAGTCTACTGCAGCATAGGCAGAATTGGCAGAAGTGCTTTTTGATGGGAGTCCCCCAGGACCCGAATATGTTGGTATTTTTATAAATTACTAAACAGCCACTAATGCTTCTCAGAATGCTTCAAAATAAAGTCCTGTCCACGCCTACATGGGTATTTTTATAAATGTAGTTTTCGATGCATCTTGGCCTCTCATCAACACACAAACAGCTTTTTAGGTCACTAAAGACTGAGCATTTTGAAAAGAGAAGATATTTAAGAACTCGGTTTTCTATGTTGTCATGTATACAGGGAAACCAGTGTATGAGGCTTGTTGCATCAGAGTTTGCACTGCTGTCTCCTGTCTTTGACGTCAGTACAGTATATGCTGTCATCTACATGGTTACCCCCGTTTGGACTAGTTTGTGCAACAGGGAATAGCAAGAAAACTTCAGCCTCAGCTGTGGAAGTGGCAACAATAACAATACAGATGCCTCTGGATACACATACGTATTACCTCTGTAACTCTGGAAAACTGCTGATGCATTTGGGCTGTCATCATCAAAACACAGAGCACAAGGCCCAAAGTGAAGGATGTTGTTGTCAAGTTCTACGAAACACATGGTCTTGACTTTTTTAGTAATAATGTGATGCAACAAAGAGAAAAGGCGATTCTGCCGTCATTCAAATGCAGTTTAACAAACAACCCAACTACATGTGTGCGTTGGCTATAAACATCAGTGACAAATACTCTCTATGTGTTAGCAGCATTATCTGGGAGGACACTGAACAGCTGTCATGTTTCCCTGCCTCACTGTTACACAACACTATGGTTTTTAAGCTTTTTGTTTAAAACTCTGTTGTTAAATACCTGTGTACGTGTGGACAAGGCCAAAGACTTAGAAAACAATGTGTGGTGAGAATCAGGGAGATCTTTAAGGACAAATCTATTCAAGTGGCTCAACGGAACAGGAATTAATGTCAAAAATGTAAATATATTGACTGACTGACAACAAACACGATGGATCATTCTCAGAACACAGCAGCAGTCTCAGTGTAGCAGGCAGACTGTCTTATCAAACAACCCAAAAAGTCCAAGTGGAAGTGAACCACATATCCGGTCACGTTTGGCTCTTAAAAACCACCCTGTCCGACCCCAATATAGCAGCCCTTTCACAAACCGCATAAAGGCCTCGGCCTCCCGTCTGAAACCACTGTCTCTCAAACATTCATCAGTGCTGTCATCTAACTTACCCTGATAACACACTCTCCCAAACCACCCGGCCTGGTTAAATGGGTCTGATGAGCAAAATTAGTGTGGACAGGAATCCTCTGGGATTTCTCCCTGAGTAAGAATACAGTAAGAGCTTTTGGTCTTATTCTTTTCACTCCTACAGCAGCTAAAGTAATGTGTGTAAGTATGGACAGGATTTTAGGTCTGCATGTGGCTTTTATTCCTGGTCTGAATAGAAAAATGGCTGACACACAAGACTGTGATGAACTGCAAGGTTCAAAGTTCATTCCTGACTTTGGCAATAACCATACACACATACACAAACGTACACGCCACATTGACCGCTCCGGCTTGTTGCTGCATTACATCAACGTGGCCAACATTTTTGTTAGGTAAAGACTGACCTGTGAACAAACACGTGTAAACAGGGAGCTGCAGTATTTCTGGATAAAAAACACTATAGCCTTTATTTCTCAACCAATCTCAAGAAGTGGTGTTATATTCAAGAGTTCATGATCTACGGGCAATAAGTTAGAAAAAAAACAGACCTTTTTTTTTTATTGCTCTACGTAAATCGTGAACCCTTCAGTATAGACCCTTTTACAGCTGACGTCATCGAGTGGCTGCGCGCGCATTTTGGCAACAGAAGTAGCGGTCTCCTCCAGTCATCCAGAGGAGTTATCAAGCTGCAAAGGTTGAATTAAACATTTTACCAGCACCAAAATCACCCAAACATTTGTTTATTGAGTATATGATACTTCAGAATTGATATTTCAGTGGTCGATATAAGTTGTTCAAACTTAGTGGCGTCTATGACTGCAACCTATTAAACGTGTTGATTAGACTGAGAACGCGATTAAAACTTTATTGAGTATATGATACTTCAGAATTGATATTTCAGTGGTCGATATAAGTTGTTCAAACTTCCGAAAAATTGTGACTGTTTCAGAGCAATTGGTGGCGTCTATGACTGCAACCTATTTAACGTGTTGATTAGACTGAGAACGCGATTAAAACTGCTCGTGTTTGCAGCGGCCCATTGACAAGCTGCTGTGGTCCGCCGTACTTCCGTTGCCAAGATGCGCGCGCAGCTTTCTCATTGTTTACTAACTGTAAAAGGGTCTATATGGGCAATAATAACAGACAGAACAATCTCAACAAAGGTCCATTTAGTAGCTATTCTGGAGCTTTTGATCATATCCCAGTCTTGATCTTCTCAGCAGATGGAGTTTGCCTGTTGTAAAGGATTTATATTTGTTCAAATTTCCGTTTTCTTTTCTAAATCACTAAGGACTTCTTACCAATGTTAGTCTAAACTCTGAAGTTGAATGCAATGCATTCTTTGGGCCTGTGGTTACCATCTGATCATTAACCAAATGTATCCATAACGCACAGGCATAGAAGTGACATTAATTAAACATAATTCTATTGATTATATCAGGAACCATTTTCATTCGCCCTTACACACCATATCCTCGCCATATAAAGCCAAAAACCACAACAAGTGGTTATTAGAAGTTGATGTACTTAGTGTTCAGCATAACTTGTATTGCTTTGAAATTGGTGTTTACATCACTTCTGTTTCCACTGGGATGTTCCAATAAGCCTTTTTCACTGCAGACACTTTGACTCATTGTAGGAGGAAAAGCACAGGTGGTGTTACAAATAGACCAGCATAATAAAATAACAGTGATATGTATCAGCAATAGACAAAATTCATCACCAGCGATAAGGAAATTGTTCAATAGTTGAATGCCATCATGAAAGCACAAGATAAATGTCCCAGCTTCTAAACAGCCTACAATACACCTCGATAGCGCAGCGTGCTACGAGTGACACAATAATTTAACGTGTTGCTTGCTTGCACCATAGAATTGCGACACAACAGAAACGGCGTGGAGTGAAAAATTAATCCCGAAACCGGGACAGGTCAACTCGCCAGTAAAGCAGTTTTAATTTATTTGTTTATTGCATGTGTGTGTCTTGATAAAAACTAGCTGAATTCAAAGTGAAGCAGTAAATTCAAAGTACAGTAGTTAAGTTCACTTTTTTGTCTTGGCATTTATTTTAAAAAAAAGAAAAGAAAGGTCATTTAAAATGATCACTGTAACTAACTGAAATTAAACATTTTTATTCTGATAAAGTTTTCAGCCAGTATCGCCCAGATGACTAAAAAACATTAACAATGGCCCACACAGTCCTGAGATGAGATGAGGTCAAATTGGCCAAAATAAGTGAAAACGCCTACAGTACGTATGTGTGTCTTGGGTGTGCCGGGCCTTGAAGTGAAACTCAATTAGTAGCTACTGTAAAAAACAATTTGAAGTTGCTTGTTTCTATTATCATCCTGCAGCATGAAACAAGAGGTTGTGTACAAAAAAAAACTCCAATGAAGTGAAAATTTATTAAAAACGGTTCATTTATTTATTTAAGCCTGAAAACATGACATGACAAAACACAAAACACATAATTGCAGTTTTTAAATGCTTTACACAGGAGGAACAAAACCTGTTTGTATCAACTAATAATAAACTCCTACACTCCTCATCGCTATAAAACTACAACGACCAAAGCCCCATGAACGAGATGAAGAAAATCATTCACAAATTCTTTGTATAAAACTGGCACACCAGTATACCACAATTTCACTGAGCTGTCCGCAGGAAAAACCCACTCAAATCTTACGTAAGCTTTCAGAGTCGGTCACAATATGTGTTTGTACTCTTAAAACAATACACGAAGAAGAAAACAAAAATACAGCTCAAGTCTGTTATTTGTCTGTCAGTCCATCTGTGTGATCTCAACAAAGAGTGTATAAATGTTTGGTCCTTGGTTTGTGAGTATGATGGGTGAAAGTGTGTTTGTTTAGTCAGACATTTCCTCTGAGCTGGCAGGTGTGGACACGGCCTCCTCCTCCTCGTCTTCTGACTCCTGGTTAAAATATCAAGAAAGGGGGTTAAGTCCAGCAAGTAGCGTGTGTGTGTGTTTTATGAGAACTACAAGATTTTTTCACTTCCTAAAGTACGCTATCAGTATCGGCCTAAAAAATTCTAGTATTGGTCTGATTACAGCTGCATCACAGTCCAAAATTTCAGACGTTCTGCACTGGAACGCAAATTTCAAACGAGAACATGCTGGCTGGAACAATGTTGTTGGAGAAGCCAGTATTTCTGCTTAGCACATATAAATATACTATATTTCTCTTTAAGTTGATATGGTCAGCCAGATTCACTCATACTACTGAGCAGCCTTTTATTCAGTTTTTCCAAAAGTGAGCAAGATTCTTCTCAGAGGTGCTGGAGCTGAACTAAGACACTTAAAACAAAAAAAAACAGCAACCGCACACTCACAACACTGTGCAATCATCAATCAATCAGTACATCTTACTGTTGCTGCTCAGTTTTTTTTAAAGGGGTAGTTTGGATTCACCGAAGTCGCACAGTAATACAAACTAACTGATCGAGGCAGCGGTAGCTGAGAAACTCATGTTCTGTGAGCGAAAGGGCAGCTAAAGATATGATAGATTTTTTACATTAAAATGAAAAATCAATGAAAGCTTATTGCACCTTTCTGCTACAGTGTTTTGTGCTTGTTTAGAGCAGTTCAGATCTAAGCCTGATCCTCTGCAGCTGTGAGCAGGAGACATTGATCCTGTGGTGTTTGTCTCACTGTGGAGCCATTTGTCAAGTACATATCACTACTGTATAGTGGATGTACTTTAAGTGGGCCTATTTTTGGTGGCTAAAATACGTTTTGCTGCTGCTGCTGACCCTGTACACAGCAGTACACTGCTCAGCTTCCTACACCAGTACTCCTGCTGCTTCTCCAAACTGGGGGTGTGTCAACTGTGAACTACTGTATATAATGCACCGACTACAGATAGGTACCTCATCAACCCCACTTTGAAAAATCCTATACCATTAACTACAATTTAATACTGCACCTGGATCAGATTGTAGATGTTTTTGTCCAGTTGCTACAATTTAATAGACACCTGCTAATCAGTGACAAACAGTGGCTATAATATAACTGCAAATAAATCAGTACTTTATGTCCCAAACGTTACTCAAAAAAATCTCTGAATCAACTTATAAAGCAAACTTAGAAGTGGTGGAAAACAATGCTGCACTCTAATGTGTCTATAATTACATAATATGTACTTTCCCTATGGATTTGATAATGATTTTGCTGTCTGATAATCACATTAATCATTACTGGCTTTACCTTCTTCCTCTTGGACTTGCTCTTGTGGTCAGAGTCTGATGAACTCTCCTCGCTGGTTTCGATGAACTCTCGACTCTTGAAGCTGTCGTTGCCTCCCCGCTCCTTGTCCTTATCTCCCCCTCCAGACTTCCTCTTCTTCTCCTTGTCTTTTTTACCTGCAGATTTTTTACTCTCCCTAATAGATAAAAAGTGAGGAAAAAAGTTAGATATATCTTCAGGACTGGCTGTATGCAGGGGGGAAAAAAAAAGTTTCTGTGTTTCAAGACTTACTTCTTGGAAACGGAGGTCGATCCTCCGCCGCTCTCCTTGTATTCTTTCTTTAATTTGTCGTACTGCCTCTTGGCCTCTCCTGCCTTTGCTTCCCACTCCTGAAGGAAACAGAAAAGCAGGAATGTGTAAAGCAGAGGAATGTAGCAAAAAGCGTTTTTCCCTTACGGTTTTGAGGCTCTACATGACAGGGGGTGTCACACACTGTACAGACAGTAAAGCCTCCTAAGGCAAATTGTGATTTGTGATATTGGGCCATACAAATAAAATGTGACTTGACTAAATGCCAAATTGGACAACCAGTCAAATACAGCAGGTGTTTTAAACTTGTTTTAAAAGCCTGACCAGACGTGCAGGCAGCAAATTCCCTTCAGTTAGTTACCCTTTATACACTTGTTACCCAAAACTTGATCACATAAGACGTTGAGTCTAAAGTCTTAAAGTGACATCACTTGCATGAGAGAGACTCTGCAATAAATGTAGAAAAGAATT